>JAAAKG020142692.1:0-11548 GCA_010014905.2 Druon quercuslanigerum
CTTTAAAATCCCCAACCCTGGTTGACTGAAGCGTCCGGTGAGACAATTATTAACGGGGGTAAAACAGATCGTTACAAACCAATTAAAATAGATTTAAAAAGTGGGCAATATAGCCCCGTGCCAAGCCAAGAACAAATTGTGTTATCAACATCCGATGGTGAAATCTTGGCAATATTAGAAAGTAATGATACTTTAACTGGAATATATACTTACGTTTATAATCGGGGTGAAGTAAGGGCAAAAATTAACATAGAAAGCGGTAGGATTAGTCTATTGACCGATAATGAAATTATTGAAATTCCAGTAGGCACCCGACGCAAAGTAGTCCTTAATTTTAAAGTTGAGTGTGTAAACGACAATCTTATACACGATTAATTAATTCACAAAGAAACTCAAAACGAGTACAAAAAAGTTTTTGTGATTTAGAGTCACCTTAAAATATAGCAAGAAACTTGCACTGTTACAAGTAATAATAAAAAATTCAATGTATCATGGTTAACATGGCTTCAATCTACTAGACAAACTGAGTCTTTTAATTTTTCAGTGGATTCAATTTGTATAAGTTATCCACTTGTTTTTAAAAAACGATATGATAAAATTTCGAAAAATTACCGAAAAAATTAAATAAAGTGAATTATTTAGGCAATTTAAATTTGTTGAGATAAAACAGATTGTTTTTTTTTAAATTAGTACATAAAAGTATTAAAAACTGTGCAGGCGAGATTAATCGCTTTTCCTGCTTTTTCCTAGTGAACAACATACCTAAGAAAATGATTTTAAAAGCTCAAGAATTAAAATTTCAAATAAAAAACAGTACAAGTCAACAAGAAAAAAAGAATTTCCAATAAAACAGTTTAATTCTTAACCAGAAAGATGAATCTTTAACAAAACAGTTGATTTTTCAGCCGAAAATGATACTGTTTAGCAAAATTGTTCAATTTTTAAAACCAATAAGAATAATGTTCTGAAGAAAAAGACGAATTTTCATTCGTCTTTGTCACAAAGATATTATAATTTTCTATTGAAAAGACACATTTTCAACAAATATTTGGAATTTAATCCAAAATCATAAATTGTAAATGAGGAAGAATAGGTTTAGAGTATTGATGCTAGTCCGTCGACCACACTGTATTTTTATATACGCAAAAAATAAAAATTGCTGTCAATTCAGATGTGAAGAGAATTTATTTTTTATTTAGTTCGTCCGTATAATTTGTTATATCATTAATTGATCAAATGAATAAGTAATATCGTTATTAAATATCATCTCGTAAGTAAAATTAAGTAATTTGATCGTACATATTTCTTCAAAAACAAATAATCAATGATGCTTACTATTTCACATTAAATTTTTTTTATAAAAAAATATAACTTCTAAATACTCTATAAATAAAAGACACTCTTGTGTAATAAAGCGAAAATATAGTGAGAGGAAGAAAGTTGTTTACGAACATACATAAGGAAAAGTTCAGAATTAACGTCTGTTTGCTGTTATCAATAACAGAAAATTTTAAACAATATCAGTTCAACAACCACATGAATTAATCAATTATAAATTTGAGTTTAAATTCTGTATTAAAAGTGCACAGCGCACTCGCTTTGTTGAGACATAATTTCTTTGAAAACAAACATTTTTAAACATTGCTTGTTTAAAATGTTCAAAACTGAATTTGGTAAGTTTCTAGTAATTTATCATTTATTTGTAAAAAAATATCTCGTATAACCAAGGGGAAGAGGCACATGCATGATATCAGACCTTTCGATGCTTTAACAAGATAATAGATAATAAATTTTGCGATATTTCATGGAAATTCGCTTATTGAATTTTAAGGAATTTATCTTAGTTTCAATAAACTAACTGTAAAATTGCCATAAATTTCCAAAAACTTCCATAAACCTCAAATTTATAAGAATATTTAAAGTAGAATTTCTAAGAATGTATGGTGAGTCACTATTTTTAAATGTAAAATTACTATAATTGCCCAAAAGCCTCCATAAAGTTCCAAAGTTCCAAAAATTATAATGGGTTTAAATCATAACGGATGATAGTCCGAAGAAAAGCGCGCTAGAGAGTCCATTTTAAAAGAGCGTACGAAAACGAAGGTCATAAAAATGGAGGGGCAGGTAGAAAAGGAGGCTTTCTGGGTGCTGATAGGCGAGGTCAGACAATTGAGGGAGAACGTATAGAGGAAGCGATGGGGTAGAAGTATTGCAGAGAGAAGTGGCATCGGTGAAAAAGGAAAAAATAATAAAATCAAGCAGATGGGAGAAGGGATTAGGGAATGGAAGGAAAGGGCGGAACAAACGCTTGAGAAGTTGGAGGACAGGTCGGAAAGCGAATTAGTTGACAGGGAGAGGATAAGAAAGAAGATAGTTTGAAGAGAGTGGAGAGCATGATAGACGACAAAGTGGGCAAGCGCATGAATTAAAAGGAGGAGAGAATGGATAGGGAAAGGATAAGGAAAATGGAGTTAAGGATGGAGAGGAAAGAAGAGATGGAAAGGAGAAGACATATTGTAATAAGAGGATTAAAGTTAAGAATTAAGTTATAATATTGGAAAGAAAAGAGAATGATGTGGCGGTTGTGAAATTGGAGAGTTGGGAAGAAAAATGGGGGGTAATGCGTTCATTAAATAGGATAAAGAACAAGAGGGTTTTTATCGATCTAGCCTTGACGAGGAAGGAAAGGGATGTGCAGAGAATGCCGTGGTGGAATAGAAAATGTAAAATGATGAAGAGAAAGATGAAAAGGAAGTACAGGAAGCGCAAAAAAGAAAATGCGCAAAGACAGGAGTAGGTAAAAATTAGGCAGGAGTTTAGGATAATGTGTAAGAATGAAGAGCAGGAAAAGGAAAATCAGAAGGAAAAGAAAAAAGAACAGGAAGAGGAGTTGAGAAATGTTAAGAAAGAAGGCGACGTGTGGAAGATAATTCATAGGTTTAGAAAGCGTAGGGTGGGTATAAGGAAGAAGATAGGGAGTGACAAATTAAAGCATTTTTTTAAAGATTCATTTCAGGGATCAGACTTACGAAAGACAGATGACGAGATTAGAAGAACATGGGAGGTAGATGAAGAGGAGCTAAATGATAATGAGATAGGGAGGCAGATATAAAAGCTGAAAATATCTAACGTAGCAGGGCTTAACGCGATGGTGCTGGCAGATAGGCTGCGGAAGGATCTTAAGGGGAAAGGGATACTCCCGGAGAATCAGGCGGGCTTCAGGGAGGACAGGAGTACCACTGACAACGTTTACGTTTTGCAGCACGTGGTGGATAGAGAAGTAGTGAAAAAGGGTGATAAAGTGTACGCGTTTTTTGTAGATCTAAAAGGCGCGTTCCCTTCGGTGGATAGGGGGATGTTGTAGGAGGTTATGGAAGAGAGGGGAGCGGAGAGAGGCCTGATCGAGAGGTTAAGGGAGGTATATTAAGAGCCGAAATAAAGGGTTAAGAGGAGAGGAGGGAATCTCTGACGGTTTCTGGAAATATTTGAAAAAAATTCAGTTATGTTTTATCATTCAGGAGTAAAATTATAAAAGGGATAGTACCTAAAAAGTTGAAGTTTTAAATTAAAAAGACAAGTTTTCAAAACAACAAAGTGCAAATTTTATTAAGACCAGAAACTTAAACTTGTAAAATTTTTGACCTAGAATCTTTTGTGAGAGGAATAAAAACAATTTTAAAATTATTTTGTACTTGTACTTGTACTAAAATTTTCATGCACATAGTCTAGGCTTTGTTTTACATTACATAAACAATATTCCCTATGGCAGTTGTAAATATTTTTGATAATATTAAAAGATAGACGCTTTTATACAGCATTATTTATTGCTAAAGATATTTACGTAGTTGATTAGCTTTTTAAGTGATTCATCCGAGTACATAATCTATGTGAAAAAACATTTCCTAATTTTCAGAAGCTTTTATTTGTGGATCTATTTTCAGGTCTTGTCTAATAGAGGCTTGTAATTCAAGTGTCAGTAAACTCATAACGTTACATTTTAATTCGTAATGTTTAAAAAAAATTTATTTCATTATTTTTCATATTGGGAAGTTTTATATTTGCAATTGATATTTTAAAAATTCTTAAATTTCAAACGCCTAGTGATTGTCTAATATTTTGAAATAACATTTTTTATTTCAAACGTTGTCAATTAAAAATGGGTCAAGCAAAAAAAAACCAGGCATTTGTTTTGACATTTTTTACATGTACGACGTAAGAATAAAAACTTAAACTACTTATGTCAGCAATCATAGAGATATCGTTCAATTATCCACAGAATAGAGGAAAGGGCTAGGGGTGTGATCTACATCATTGACACGCGTCAGAGTTGTTTCACAATTTTATTTAAAAACAAATCATTTTTCAAGTAACAATTTCCATTCTTGAATCTTATTAAGTGATGTGACCAGATTTCTTTCCTTGGACTGATTTATGAAGTGTAAATATGAATATCTCGCCAGGAACAGCTTGAATATGATTCATGTGATATAATTATATGGAATATCAAATGATGCAATATCATAAGCCCCGGTTACATTGTTAACCAAATTTTTTATTAACACAGTAATTAGTTATTTCCCAAATTGCAAAAGATGTGGATCGTTTATTCTCTACTTTTTACCTTTACGGTCATCCTTAATTCCATTGGTAATTTTAATACTCTACTATACCTACAATTTTAAATGCGCTTTTTAACATTCGCAAATATCATTTTGTCCCATTCTATCCCAATTGATATTTTTTTGAACAGCATTTGAGCTTGTGCAAAATGAATACGAATTTAATCTGAACTAATCCCGTCGTAATTCAGAGCTCGTGTTATATAAAAATGGTTTTACACAAAATTAAAACGATACTGAATTTGTCCGGATTTGAGAACCAGAAAGTACATTCAGTTACAGAAGCCGCGGAAATTTTTTCGTCGTAGTACAAATCATGCTCAACAGACAATACATGTATGATGAATACAAAATTAATTGACATACAAAACCGTAAAGTCAGTGAATTTCGTACAATTTATATAAATATATATATATATATATATTAGATGCAGCAAAGTTGCAGAGATTTTTTAATCATAAAAATCAACCTCTTATTATTCATTAAAATCTTGTTAATCCAGCGATAAGCATAAAACATAAAAAAGATAATATTTCTTCTCGACAAAGAGATAGCGACGAGTGAACATTTTGTCCCTAAGCATGCTCAGTGTCGGCCTCCTCGCAATAATATTTGGTATTCGCACTATTGTCAAGATACTGCTATCATTTACCATATTTAATCTCCAGACTGCTTTCATAGCCACGGCTACAAGCAAGACAAGTCCGTCTTGCTCGGATTGACTGATAGTTCAGTCTTCTTGCACTAAGAATCTTCTATTCTTAGTGCTTGCTGCATTACTCTGAAGAGCGCATTCAGATGCTGACCTCGGACGTTAACCAATATATCCTTCGCATAGCCTATAGCGTGGTGGCCTTGACTCGTAAGCAGATGAAGGAGTTCGTCTACGACCAGACATTACAGCAGGGGTGATAAAACACCTCCCTGCAGACATCCCGATTCAACGGTTCTACATAAAGTGGTATCATCCTTAGTTGTAATTAGGTTCCTATTGGCCAACATGTGGCAGTTCTTTTCTACGATTGCCAGAAGCACTCCATGTTAGATCATGGCCGCCCTGATTACCTCTCCCGAGGTGTAGTTAAAGACTCCTTTAATGTCCATAAAGGTTTCAATCGCAAGGCCTTTCAGTTTCGGCTGTACTTCGATTATGCTCACTGCTGTGTTAAGGGCCGTCTCCGTCGAGTGACTAGCCCTATAGGAGTGTTGATGCTTGTGAAATAGCCTAGTTGACAAGACTTTATCGCGGATATATCTGTTAACAAGTCTTTTCACAATTTTAAGCCTTCTGTAAGAAGACTGGATATATACCATCCGGACCCGAAGACTTGTAAGGACTAAAGGACTCTAGGGCCTACCTGACCCTGGCAGAGGTAAAAGTTTTATTGGCTAGCTGCCGATTCGGGATGACCGTGGAGGCCTTTTTGGATTGGGAGACAGATTGGTCGCTCCGGTTTCCATAGCCTCACTCAGAGAGACCTATAATCCCTCAACTCTTGGAAGAGCTAATGGCATAGCCACCGCCTGGGTTTTGCTTGTGGGAAAGACAGATTGGGAGGAAAAGGTTATGTTAGACACGTTTGGACTTAATCCCTCGCCATTTTTGTTCTCACGAGCAGTTAGTGAAAGAAAAGGTCGCCCCTGTAGAGCCCCTAATGCAGTGGTAAGACTAATTACTTGGGAAGGTTGTCCGGTGTCCCCAAAAGGTCGTTAAAACACCTTCCTGACCCCGTGGTGCCAAAGTGCCACTAGCACGTTTACTCCACACCTATGGCTTGGGGCGGGGGGGGGGGGTCCACATTAAACGGAACACTCAATATGACTATCGTTCGCGGACTACCATTGCAACGAAGGGCTGTTTCTTTGTCGATATGCAGACCGCAGGTCATTCCCGTGCCGATTCCAAGAACTGGAATCAGTCTGGAAGGACCTCGACCCAGGGCACCAAAAGACCCGTGTTAGATAGCCACTTTCACCGTTCTATTATACTACAATCATGCATACCAGAAGAGCCTGTCAATAGGGATCTTATTCAACCACCCTGGAGAGCCCGTTTATAGGGATCCTAACATCCATATCCATACGCATGCAGGCCGAGGTCCTCTTGACCCCTATGTCCCTCACGCTTAAGCCTCCCCACAAGCTACAAGGTCTTACAGCCCCTAGGGATGGACGTAATACCATACTTATTATTAATATATTTACTATCTTTGAAATGTTTATAATTTTAATTAATATTACAGTAACCTTGTTCTTTATTATTTATTTTAATTTTCAATGTAATATCTTAAAATTTTAGGATTTTCAGTGAAAGATTCAAACTAATGACTATTTCCAAATTGCAAAATATTTTATTGGGAAAATTATAGAGCTAATAATAGTTTTAAAGGAATATTTGACATAATAAAGTTATAAATTTAGTTTAAAACAACAAAAAGACCATAATTAAACTATGTAACTAAAATTAACTAAATTAAGACTTTCATAGGTTTCAATTTTAAAACTTACATTAAATTGGTTGAATTTGGGAAAGTTTAATCAGTAATCTAAAAATTATTCGTTTTAAAGTGATTAAAATTTACTTCAATTAATTTAAATTGTTAAGGAATTTATTATAAAAAAGTGTAAATATCACAATTTTTGCTAAATATATATTTTTTCAGATAAAAATTATGTTCGCGTATGTTTCAGTTGCAATGTTCTGGAGCAGAATTTTATTCATTTCTAACGTATGTTATTTAAAATTTCCATTAAATTGGGAAACGTGTTTCTTATCATTTAATTAATTCTTTTATTTCATGAAAAAATTTCCAATACGCTTTAGTATCAAATTATAATATTTAACAGCGTATATTAAATAGCGAAATGGTATTGTCATTTTGAATAATTATTTGAATTTTAAACTAAAATATTGTGACATTTAAACTCTCTAGCAGTTAGCCATCATGCAAAATTGTCTTTTATAACAAACGGTTACTGGTTTGTAATAGTGAAATACCTTTTTGATATAAATCATTGCTAAGGCTGATTATTAACCTTATCATCAACCTAAATTTGTTTGTGTCTTGATTCGTTCAATAAATGATACATAACTTTTTGCAACGCTTTATAAGAAATTTTTTCGAATGATTATGTAAAATAACTTGAGACATACGCTAATTTCACTTTGTCGTCTTTTCGCTCTACTTTTTTCATTCTTCGTCAAATAATTTTCTTTATTAAAGGAAGGTAGAATGTAGAATGTTAAATTAGGAGCAAAATTTAAGCCCCTATTTTGACGTCTCAAATAGAAGTAGCGGCAAAAATCGTTTTGGAATATCCTCTACTTTAAAACCTTAGCCACTATTAAAATAAGCATGAAGAGTGCCAAAGTAGGACCCACATTATGACTCCTCAGGAGTTTAATCTTATATAGAAGAAAAATAAAACAAAAATATTTTTAGGAGCAGCTAAGAAGTAACTAGTATAATAAGCAGCCGCAAAGTAGTGACAATACTTCCACTTGAAGCAAAAAACTAGGGGCTATATTTCGAAATTTGTTTATTTTTCCAGAATTAAGTTCACAGCACGATAGTCTTCCTGAAGGCGCCAATACTTCTCGTGTTCCTCGTGGAGGGTCATCTTTAATTTCAGACATACAACATTCCCCTGCCAGATGTCTTCCTTCTGCCGAGCGCGTTGTTCGTGCCAGAACCCGTTCTCCTCCTGCCGCGCTTGTTCTCCGTGCCAGGTCCAGGTCTCCTTATGAGCGCTCATCACCTTCCAGACATCCTACTATTAAAGTACTTGGATATGAGCTTGACCAACTTCCATTTATACGGCTTACCCCCTTGAGAAACTGTAACCGGCATTTCGGACTTCGCAGATATACTTTCCCTGTTGATAAACCATTAAAAATACATTTAAAAAAGGGGCAATATACTCCCGTGCCAAACCAAGAAAAAATTGTGTTATCAACATTTGATGGTGACGTCTTGGCGATATTGGAGAGTAATGGTAGTTTAGCTGGAATATATACGCACGTTTATAATAGAAGTGAAGTAAGGGCAAAAATCAACATAGAAAGCAGTAAGATTAGTCTATTGACCGATAATGAAATTAATGAAATTCCAGTAGGCAACCGACGAAAAGTAGTCCTTAATTTTAAAGTGAAATGTGTAAACGACAATCTTATACACGATTAATTAATTCACAAAGAAACTCAAAACAAGTACAAAAAAGTTTTTGTGATTTGGAGTCACCTTAAAATGTAGCAAGAAACTTGCACTGTTACCAGTAATAATAAAAAGTCAATGTATTATTGTTAACATGGCAAAAATTATCATTTATAAAAATAAATGTATGTTTCTCAAAATTGAAAGCATTAATGTTTTATTAAGTTCCAATTGTTTAGACAATTCTTATTTCTTTTGTATGATTTTTTAATTAATTAAATAATACGCGGAGAATAATCTCGAGAAATAAATAAATAGATAAGCTTTGTCTAGTTAAAATAAGAAGACATATGGTGTAGATTACCAGACATCTAGTACGACCAAAATTTCCATAGCTTGTAGGTCTAACTAGCTGTATGGTATAATCAAGAAAACCTTGAGATAGGCCTACATTACAGTTTTTAGGTAGTCTAACTGTTTTTTTTGTTAATATTTATCAGATGTATAGAATTCACAAAAATATTCTAATTTTCTATTAAAAAGATGAATTCTTAACTAAAAAACTCTTTTTAATAGAATTATTGAGTTTAATACAACGCTTATTAATTTTTTTAATGTAAAGAAAATTTATGTTTCACGTAATTTCTCTATATAATTCGTTATATCATTTATTGATCAAATAAATAAATTATTTCGATATCAAGTAGATAAAATAATGTAATTTGATCGTATATATTTCTTTAAAAACAGATAGGCGATAGTGCTTACTATTTCACATCAAAATTTGTTTGAAAAAATTATATTACTTCTAAATGCTCTATAACTTAAAGACACCCTTCCGCAATAAAGTCTAAATTTAGTGAGATCAGGAAAGTTGTTTACCAACAGACATAAGAGAAAGTTAAGAATCAACATCTGTTTGCTGTTAGTAATAACAGAAAATTTAAAACTATAGCAGTTTATTTCATTTGTTCCACATGTGCCTGTTGTTGCGCGTGGAAAGTAAGGCTGTATTGAAGAAGTTATATCACCGAAAGCTGAAGAGTGTCCATGATTTTTTTTCGAAAAACAAAATTCGAAGGAATTAAAATATTTAGAAGTTTAAAAAAATGAAAGGTATGCTTTGTAGGAAAAATGAATAATGATAACTGCATTTTAACCGAAACTTTGTAAAAAGTGGCACAGCTTACAATCTTTGTTGGCGCACAATTTCTTTAAAAACAACTGTTTTTAAACATAACTTGTTTAAAATGTTGAAAATTGAATTTTGGCCAATTTATGGGAATTTATCCTTAATTACCCTCAAAATGACATTAAATCATGCTTCCATTATTCGATATCCAATATGGGCTGAAATTATGACGGTATTTTGAGTGCTTCCAATAAAATTTTTTAATTTACTTATTTATTTGAAACAAAAAATTCATTTTTTATCTAAAAGATGAATTTATAGAAAAACATTTTAATTTTTAACCTAAAAGGATGAGTGCTCAACAAAACGTGTAACAGTTGATATTTTAACAACTGACCAGATGGACGATGACCTAATTATCGATTGTGATGATATATATTTAAAAAAGAAATAACGGATAACGTGATCAATAGCATCCTGAACAGAAACAAGTAATCTACTCAGAGAAGAAATTGGTTCCGATGAGTGAATTTTAAAATCTTCAGCAGATTCGTGGTAGCTTTAATCTTGAAGTTCACTTCCAATACGAATTGTCAACTAAACTGATGCACCTTCAACCAGACAAAAAACAATTTTTAAAAAATTAGTGTAACCAAGTATGATAAATTCGCAACGAAACAGGCAACAGCTGATATTTAAACCAAACAAGATTGTTATTTCAAATAAAAAACAGTTGAATTCAGACAAAAAAGACAACATTTTAACATAGAAGTTGAATCCTCAACCAAAACGCATTAATTTACAACCAAACAGTTGCATTTTTAAGTACCTAAAATAGGATTTTCCACACAAAAAATTAATTTTTTAAAAATGGAATAGTTGAATTTTCAACCAGAGATGAATATTGAACTAAAAAAAAAAATTTTACAAAGTAGATCAACCTTGACACAAGTAGCTGACTTTTTCAAAAAGCATATTTTCTACCAAATAATTTATTTCTCATAAAAATAGTTTAAATTGTAGCCAAACACGCAAATTCTCAAAAAAATGAATGTTCCACTCAAAAGGTAATTTCGGAATGAATACCCAAATTTCACCGCTAACTCGATTATTTCTAGTTAAGCTACATTTTCGTTAATTAATTCATAAAGCTAACATACCATTTAAAGAAAAAACTTTCCAGAAACTTTAGCATTACAATAACCTTTGTAAGAACGATAAGAACACAACAGATGCACTAGCGGCATGCGAGCCCGCCAGGGGCAGGGTTTCGCGACCCTCCTAAATGGGAACGCGCTTGCGCAGCTGAATATTGTAAACACGTGCATAAATTCTAGCATGCAGAAACTATGAAATTCATATACGTCATAGAAACTTTCTGCTTTCTTTAGTAATGAAAATGGGTAGAATTCTGACCTAAGTTATTTGTCTATGTGTTTGAGATTTTATGAACTATTTTTATCTTTAAAACTTACCAGTTGACGTAACTAGATTTCCTTCCTTAGACTGATTTATGAAATTTAAATATGAATGTCTCCGATGGATCAGATTCAATATATTTTATAAGATAGAAATTATATGGTACATCAAATGGAGCAAGATAATTGACTCTAGTTACTCTACAAATCACGTTCTTCATCTA
>JAAAKG020142693.1:0-11548 GCA_010014905.2 Druon quercuslanigerum
ATCTCATGTCGATCGCGTTAATTTTACTCTTATCTTTTTCTTGATATGTCCATGTCTCGCTGCCGTATAGTACAGTTAAAATAAATAATTATAATTAAAATATAATAATTAATAATATAATATCTTGTATTGATAATTCAAGTTTGCCGTTTTAAAAGAAGAAATAATTCCCGGTTATTTCCCGCTTCTATCAGGTTTACAACAAAAGTTTTTAACTCTTAAAGGTAAAATTGTTTAATTTGAAATTATAGAAACTGAAATGCAAATTGCAACACTTGAAGTGGAACTTACTTTTTTTAACTGAACTCTTTGTAAATTAGAAATAATATTATTCAATTTCTAGGTCCTTCCGAATTAGAAATGGTTCAAATGTTATTTATACATCAAAAATTGTTTTGAAACCTATTTTAAATATTTTCTTATAATTACTATTTAAATAAAAAATCATTTCAAACTTTTCCAGGAATCTGAAGAAAAAAAATGTATCAGCTTGAAACATTTTAAAAGTCCTAAACAGCTCAAAAAATTTATTTCACAATGTCAAAAAAGCTACATTTTGTTTTAAATTGGTTGGACTCTTCTCAAACTTCAAATAATTATTGAAATTCTTTTAAAAATTCTATTTCTAAGTACATAAAATGATAAAAAATGGTTTAAACAATTGTTGTGTACAATAATAAATTTTTTACTGTAATAAAAATGTTTTTAAAGATTTACAAGTTTGTTATTTACAGTTAATTGTATCAAAAAAATAAAATTTGTACCTCCAGAAATAGGAAAATAGTGCATTTGTTAATTAGGGTAGTTTAAATAATTATTAGATTTTATTTGGAGGCCAAGTATTATATTTAGGTTTTATTTTCAAGTAATATGTGATCGATTCCGTAGAAAAAACTTGATTTATTCCATTAAAAATATCTGATATGGATATTTTTTTAAAAATTGCTTTTAAAATAACAAATTATTTATTAACTTTTATTAATTCAACTAAAAAACTCTTTTTGTGCAAGTGAAGCTGTAAAGAAAATTTTTTTATTTTTAAATCAATTAAAACGGATATCAATCAATGGATATCAATTGTGTTAATACTTTTACGAAAAAGAAGCAATTAATCAGATTATTTAATTTCACATTTGTTTTTTATATTTCTGACTTTTTCTGTTTAATTATTACTTAATAGTAGAAAATTCTATTAATTTTGCCCCCGTTTTAATATTGGGATATATTGTAAAAAATAGATTAAAAATAAAAATTAAACATTTTAAATCAAATTTCTTGATTGGCAAAGTTCGGCGGCTGCACTCAATTCTGTTTCAAACCCTTTTAGCTCAATTCAGGGCGACTGAAAACTATTACCTGACCGCTTGGCTCAATTCGGATCTCGACTGGTGAGGGGGGTGGGCCATTGGCTCAATTCAAGTGCGCCCCTTACCACATAGGTATTTGCTTGTCCGAAAATCAGCCTCTCGCGCCGCGCCGAATGAAAGAAAACATATGTACATAGATCAGTTCTTAATTCTGATTCTTGGCCAATTCGGTTTAAATTTCTGGTAAAAAAAACTTATCTGCACTTTAGGATTTTCAACTATTTTTTATTGCAATTATTTAAGTGACCTTTACTGATTTATTAATAACCGTAGTACGTAATGTTAGATAATTATATGTAAAGTATAAAATTATAAAAAATATTTATCTATTGCATTTATTAATAATTGTACTATAAAATGTATATAGAGTGTTTCTTCAAATTGAAAGTGCCTTCCTTGGTGCTGCAAATAAGTTTTCTCTCCTGCTTCGTAGGTCTGCAATGACCCTAAGAGCGATAGTTTTTTTTTCAAAAACAATCATTTCTTGGAATATACAGATCAGTAAAGATGCAAGCACGTTTCCTTTAGTATCTCAACTCGACTCTGTTCGACTTCATTAATTTTTGTAAATTGAATTCGAATTCTTATAGAACTACAATATTGCGGCCAATCGCTTTTTTAGTTTTACAATTTATAAACTCGATTTAAATTTTCAGACTTTTAAATGGCATGAACTGCACAACTGCATTTGACACGAACCGAGATATTCAACAAAACGCGTTTTCATCTGTACTGTTCTTAGGTTTATCGGACATGCTCTATCCATTAAAAACAAAACAACAAATGACGAATTCCAATTATTTATATGCAAAACTTTAGATATGCTAGATATCAATGCACAGCGTTGCCGAGAATCCTGACTAATAAGCAAAACTGCTGCCGAATACAGGAATAGCTGTTCTTGTGATATTCAATATATTTTAGGAAATCGGACTGCAGAAAGACCGAGTATCCGCATATATCTGAGCAAAACACATCTATGCAGATGGCTTTTTTCATTAGGATCTGACGGCTCAAATCTTGGAATTCGTGTAGATATGCTACAATTTCTGCAGATATATTGTCTTTAACTGAGATCTAATTATCTCGAGATTTATTTACAATTTTCAATAATGATTAGCATAGTTAAATTGGTCTTTTCATTACGAATCCAACCATATAAAAAACGAATTCTTGATAAAAATGCAATTGTACAATTTCTTCTTCAGGACAGGAGTCTTGGGACCACTAGTCCCCGCAACACGTTCAACTGATCCGTTCTCTAGAAAATTTATCTATCGAGCAGACTGTAAGTTGGCCCCTGAAATCGTAATTATAATTCTTAAGCTTTTCACTTGCGCGAATTGAATATAAAGTCAAAGAATTATTATCATAGTCCAATTATCAATCAGATCGTCAACATACTGATAAAATTCCAAGGAGACTTTAGTCGGTAGGGAACAAAGGTGCCGCCGCAGAAGATGTTAGCGCTTATGGTTTAAGTTTAAAGTTAACTCGAAGGTTTGCTTCTGGATGGCACAAGATTTAAGAAAAAGAAAAAGACATGGATCACAAGGGGGGAGAGGGATAAAGCATATAGGCGTGCAAAAGGGAGATCTTATGACCTCTAAAGGGTGCGGTTGAGTTCAGTTCGAAGACTAGACTGAAGTTGCCCTTGCAGCTACTCGACCTTGAGACGACTTCGATCGTTCCACCTATGTGTCCCTCATACCAATACGATGTTACACAAATCTTCGCACAAAGAGAATCGTTTTTAATCTTTTGATGACTTTCTTTTAATTTTGTAATTCCTTTGATAATAAAATCCGATTAACTCATCGTGGCTAATTGTATGATTGGGAAACATTTTGAATTAAAATCAAGGTCAATTGTTTCGACACTGATCGCAAGTGTTCTGCATGAATCAAATTGAAATTTATTCCATTTTTATCAAAATGATACTGTCAAGAAATACTGAGAACAGCATTTAATGTCATTACACGTAGTACTATTTTGATGTCTTAATTAAATCATCCTGAATTTGAAGTGGATAGAGCTAAATGGTGCTAAGTCCAATTAATAATCTAATTTTACAGAAGAAGCAAAAAAAACTTTGTAGGAGAACAATTTACAACCCATTAAGTACATTATTTATTTGCTGTGCTTAGGTTCACCTCAATTGGGTGACTGTATATAACCAATATTTTAGGCAGACCTTATTGGACACTTCATTTTTTATATAGGCGGATAGATCTGTTATAATCATTGTTTGGACATGTAGATGAGCTGCATGTGCAATAGTTGTGCATGTAATAATAGTCTAATGAAAATAGTGATGGACTAAGCACCGTTTAGTTTACCCAGGTATTATGAATAAAAATAGTAAAGGAATCATTGGAAAACCATCGACGATACACACACACACACACACACATATATATTTATTTATTTATTCCAGAAATAATAACATCATTTAACAGAAAAAAGAAACATTTGTAGTATCAGTGCATCATTTTTTAATTTTGCTTTTACCTCCAGTTGTTAAATACTTGTTAAGTTCCTATATTGAATGATTAATTGTTTAAAAAGTTAAGTATTTTAGTATAACCATTTCATTTAGTTTCAATTCTTTGAAGATTTTAAAATATTTTAATGTTTTTAATTGCTAAGTTTTAGGGTAAAAATGCCAAAATAATAATTTTTCACTAAAATAGGTGTCAAAAAGCGAGAAAGAGCGATTTTGGAAAAATCCTCAATTTTGTTAAAAAAAAGGATTTGGCATCGTTTGGCTTCTTGTCCTCTATTTCAAACTTCCGTTCATAAACATTTTCTGTAGAATATTACCCACTTTAGTTGTTTAATTATTCGATTTAATCAGTACTTTAATCGCGTCAAGTGATATCCTTCATTGATTCTACTTTGGGGGTAAATATATGCTTTATTGTTGCTTTTTGTTCGATTTTGATTTGTTGATGGCAATCTTTATACCTTGTGAACCTAATTTATCACAAATGGCCTTCCGATAACAGAAACGTGTTTTGATTGAAATTTTGAACAATTCGTCAGACACGGAAATAGATAAGAAAGATCAGGGATAATAATAAATGATATTAGTGAACTTATCAATATGACCCTGGACTGATTTTTTTTGTGAAACTTAGAATCTGTTTACGAACAGATAATTAATTTTTAAAATAATTTATATTAGAATAATAATAACAAAAGGATTATAAACCTTCAGGTACGCCGAATATCGCACATATTCAGGAAAAGTAGTATTCAGGAAATAGTGCCTATTCAGAAATTACGTATAGAAAGAACGTTGGGGACAAAGCGGGTAAATGCAACGCGCATAACATATATCAATCGATAAAAAGAGAAATATAATCGATAATGTAATGGCAAAATATATAACACGTAGATCAATGTCAAAGATTTACTTTAATCATAGAGATAATTAAATCTATGTCAGTTAAAATACTTAATTATTATGTCTTCCAAAATACTCTACATGCGTCAACTTACCCTATACCTGATGAGTAATACGGCATGAACTATTAACTTTATCTGTTAGCAGATACAAAATAAGTTTCCAACAGTCGATGGCACAATTTCTCTAACATCAGATATCTATATTTCTTTGCAGTATTAAAAAATAAATTGTTGGATATATTTTGGGAGTAACTAGCATCAAAAGATATGAGCATACAATATTCAGCATTTCGATATTTTAAAATTCAAATAATGGACGTCTATGCCACATTACCCGCTTTCGTATAGTATTGAAATGCGACACATGATTTTCTTTTGAATGATCAGAAGATCAGTATGAACAGAGTTTTAATATACTCAGCGAAAAATACTACAAGCTTGAATGATTTTTTTTTTCGACAGTCATAATAGATGAGAAACATCCAAAACAATATTTTCACGTTTAAATTTAAATCATTATCTTAGTTCACCTAACTAAACTTTTTTTTTAGTTGAAATTGCAATGATAAAGACATATAGTAGACTTAAGCTCGCTCATTCAAAATACGATTTTTGTAAGAGCAGCCACGCGGCATTGCGCACCCTTTAGCATTACCCTCTTCTCCCCGAGTTTTGAACCATCATTTCATCAATTATATTCTCTTTCTCCATTATGTAGCGCAAAATGCGCGTACAAGGCGAACCTGCACCCTTCGGAATTTAGTTTGAATTTATACTAAAAATACCAGCAGATAGGAATCGAGCCGGGTCTTTCTGCTTACAAACTCAGAGAGATACCGCCAATCACCAAGAAATGAAAGTAGAGTTTTTAAAGTTATTATTTTGGATCACCCTAGTGTAGTGTTAGGTAGTATCACCTAATATGCCGATACTAACTTCCAACATTAGGATGCCTGTCCTATTTGTAAATATAAAATATGTTAACCCTGAATATCTAAATGTTACGGGTAAACATCTCGCATTTTTCTACGTGCGTAACACAAATATTTTTGGTGAGCCTAAACATTTCGATTATAAATAGGTTATATTATAAATAGGTAAAAGATTTGGATGACAATGAACCCCTGCTAATTATAACTAACAAACCCTAGTCTATAAATATATGTATATTATTGGAAATAGCAGTTTCCAGAAAACTTTGAAGTATTTTGGTATAGTCTGCTCGATATGAGACTCATCGAATTATCTCAATATTTGAGCATTCTTGCCTGTTTGTCAAATGAAAAGAGTTAAGGTTACGAGTATCTCAAAAAAGAAATATTTAAAGAAATTTTTACCACGCCTCGGACACACGACACTTTTTTAACGATGCAACTATTTTACTACTATTTTGAAAAAAGTTTACTAATGCTCCTATTTACTAAAATTGATAGCTTATTAAACTTTCACTAAATTAACATATTCGCCATCTTCAAAATCGGAATTTTAAAAAAATTTCATAATTTTGAAAATTTCTCAATATTTCAAGGGATTTCAAAGTTTTCAAAATTCTTTAAGAAATGTTAATAGATAATATAAATTTCAGGATAGTTCACGGGATTTTATATAAGTTTAAGAGATTTGAAAGATTTTAGGATTTTTTTTAATGTTTCAAAGAAATTTCAAGATTTATTCAATTTCGAGGGATTTTATGGAATTTCAAAGGATTTTTAGAGAAATTTCTGGAGTACACTTTTATAGGAATTTTAAAAGACATTAAATATTTTAAGATGTATTTTGAGGAACTCAGTGTTTTAAATTATTTTTTTATTATTAAAGTTTTAAAAGATTCAAAACTTTCTAAAAAGGAGTTTTCAATGATTTCGTAATATTTCAGAATATTAAAAAAAAATTGATGGAATTTTACAATGTCGGAGGAATTGAAAAAAAATTGGAAAGTTTAAATTCGACACAAGTCCAGGGAGTCGAAACGTAAACATGCAGGATCGCACATGTATAATTAATGTTGAATTTGGACCTATTATGGCGCAACCTAATGCAACTAACACTTTGAGAGGGCCCTCATGCTGTTTGTCACGCTTGGCTGAGCGCCACCTCTATCTCGGTCCCGCGTCTCCGCTCACCATAAATTGCTGATGTCAGCAGCTCTAGAAACACAAAAGTCCAGTTTAAGAAAATCTGGGATCCAGTGTTTTTCAAATGACTTTAATAGAATCCAAGGGTCTTAGTAAAAGTTGACGGGATTTAAAAGATTTTAAGGAATTTCATAGCTCTTAGGCTACTTTTAAAAAATAACACCGAATTAAAAAAATCCAAGATTTCAAGCTATTTTAAAGATTTTATATGTTTTAAGATGATATTAAGATGTTTTGCGATATTTTACATGATTTTTACTGGAATTTCGTCAGATTTAAGGGATTTTTTCAACTTGAAAGTATTTTAATTGTTATGGGTATTTAAACACATTCCAATAAGGAATTGAACGAGATTTAAACATTTTAAAAAATTTAAACACTCCGAGGTAAATTCAACAAATTTCTAGGGAACTTTAAGGAATAAATTAAATTTAATTTAATTTAAGGAAGTCTGAGAGATTTCTTTCAATTTAAGGGATTTCTAAGGTTTTGAAAAAATTGGCGAGTTTTCCAGGAATCTTAGTGAGAGATTACATGGGTACCTAAAGGATTTCAAGAAATATAAAATTTTTTAGAGTATTTTAACATTCAAAAGCATTTTACGAGAATTCGTGGAAGATGTTTAATGTACACCAGCTTAAAAAATAGTTATCCCTTTGATGTAATATTTAAAAAATTGTATGACTATTTTCCTACTATTTCTAAGAGTTTGTGCACATTGACACTGTTTTAAATTTCTCAAATGAGTGTGATGCCTGGGTTAGGTCAATTGTAAGTCATTGATAAACAAATTTTACAACAAGATTTTAAATTTTGTATAATTCTATAAAATAATTTCTATTGTCAAGTTCATGTTGTAATTCGGTTGTAATTTCTTGAACAAAATTCAATTTTAAATCCATTATATCCTCCTCTCATGGCTTCCCTCTAGCAAAAATTCGGGGGTGAGAGATTTTAGAGAGCACAAACCTTCGGACGAAACGAAAGAACGCAGTTGAAACGAAGGGCCGTGTGGAGAAAGAAACAGCCAAAGTGAGAGTGAGAACGAACCTTGGTGAATTTATAGGGGATATAAGGGGGAGGGGAACCCTGCTCTACACAGTGTTTTGCACCACGCTTCGTCCTCGGGGTGAATGTAAGACGGTAGACGCAAAAATCCCTCCAAGGTCAATGCATCCCTGTTCACACGTCCGTCCGGTGGTAACCCCCACCCCACACACATCCCACCCCACCCCCCGCCCCTCAACCTTTTCTCACACACAAGATCAACGTTTCCCTACCACTCTAGAGTATTCACCCACGCGACCAATCGGACATCGTCGCCGGCTGGTAAGGAGAGGTGGGGGCATAAATCCTTGCATTGCATCGCGGAAAACTTGCATTCCCATTTCACACAATAGCATTTCGCTCTCTATCCGATTTTATTTCTGGCTCGCGGCACCCCGCACCGCTAAGAGGTTGACTTGACTGCTCTGTTTGCAGTGCAATATGCATAGTGTGCACTGTGCACGTGTTATAGCATGGATGTGTGCATCGCACTAGCGTGCAACTTACATTAGAGAGGGGTGGCGGGCGGGGAGAGAGGTCAATGTGCGTCAAAATCGCTTGCCACCTGGTCGAATAAACGCATTGCAACATGCAACCGAGAAATGCGAGTCGAATTTGTCAGATTACGCTTGGCATTAATGTTTTTTTAATTTAGAGAAATTAGAAGTGATTTAAAATTAATTCTTTCTGAATTAATCGGGAATTTCGTTCAAATAGCCTGAATTTGTTGAAAATAATTTTAATCACCTAAAAATAAGTAACTGCACCTTCATTTATGTCGAATTTAGAAAAAAATGTCTGTAATTTTCTTAAATCTTAAAATTGCATAAATTAATAAGTGAAGAATTAATATCGAATCGAGAAAATACCTTTACGAATATAGGCAATGCAATATTTTCTTGAGCTGACAAAATATTTATTATCTGAAAGAAATGTCTAGGCTGAATAAACTTGATTTTCTTAATTTAAGTACATTTTCTCGAGACAACAACATTTTTCTTATGGATCATGAAAATGTTGTGTCGTTCGCATTCGAGTCGATATGTTCCTGTATCAATGCTAATTTTCTCCATTGCAGGAGAATTAGAAAACAAAACTCTTTAAAAGACATATTTTTTGTATTATAGCAATTCCAAACGATCTATTTGCTAATTTTGTAGATTTCAAGGGCCTTATTGACAGAAAATAAAGTGCTAATGATTTAATCGAG
The DNA here is from genome assembly GCA_010014905.2 of Druon quercuslanigerum. Taxonomy (NCBI): domain Eukaryota; kingdom Metazoa; phylum Arthropoda; class Insecta; order Hymenoptera; family Cynipidae; genus Druon; species Druon quercuslanigerum. The sequence continues at coordinate 9,171 of JAAAKG020142693.1, forward strand.
AAACAGGTAAAATAAGAAGATTTTTCACAAAGGGAATACATTCTTTTTACTAAAATTAATTTATAAACTTATATTAAATTAAGATTGAAACGCTTTATATTTCTAATATTTCAAGTGAAAATATTGCATTTTTAATTAAATAGATCCATTTTTCAACCAATAAGATTCATTTTCTACCAAACAGATGATTTTCAACTAAAATAATGAAGCTTCGACCAAAAAATTAATTTGTAACGAATTAATTCAACTTAAAATCGTAAATTAAATTTTTATTTAATGTTCTAGTGTTGATCAGGTTGATAGAAGACCAGCAAATAAATTAAGTAGTTGAAGTTCCAACCGAAAAATATGAATTCTCATCGATAAATATACTAGTCCATATTTCGACCCACAATAGGTTTTATTTTGAAATTAAAAAAATTGTATTTCAACAAAGAAAAACGAAGTTTGAAAAAAAACGGTTGGCTTTCTAACTAAACTAGATTTTTTAGTCCAAAGAGGAATGAAATTTCAACAAAATTATTTAAATTTTGAGCAAAAAAAACGAATTTTCTACAAAAAATTTAAATTTTTAACTTGGAATGATGAATTTTCAATAATGAAGATAATATTTGCCCAATTAGATGATTTATCTACAAAAATAGTTAAATTTTAAATTATTAAAAAAATTGTTGAATTTGCAACAAAATAATTAAATTTTCAACTAAATAATAAAATTGTTAACCACAAATGATGAATTCTCAACCAATAATGTAATAGTGGAATTTTCAACCAAAAATAGTTAGCTTTCTGCAGAAGCCATCTGATTATATATTAAATACTAAAATATATGAAATTGCTTATCAGAAAAAAGTATGTTATTAATGGTTGTAAAAATCTTTTTGAAATCAAAAATAATATGCAAAAAAGTAGCGTATTTCAAAAAAATCGAATCCTTATAATTTTTTTTATTTTTGTGAATAATAATTTGTTTAATTCTGTTTTTTACACTATTACATTTTTTAGCTGACAGTAAAAAATGTTATAAACATGTAAAATCTTATAACGGATAAAAACACATTAGAAACCAGTTAAAAATATAAGGAACTAAAAACAGAAAGTAGGTTTTCCAAATATTTTTTTGTTGTGTTTTTCAAATTATTTTTTTTGCCTTACTTACGGAAAAATACTTTGAAGAAATCAGGGTTCTGTGCTGAAAAGAATAAATATCATCATTAATTAGCCAGCTTATCAAGAAACATATTTTAAAACACTTTGAATTAAGTTGCATTTTCTTGAATTCTAATAAAATGTATATAAATCATTTTGAATGGTTTATTGTAGATGAAGATCAAGATGATTCCGCTAAATTTTCTTCAGTTTACCTCTAATTATCTTCAATTTTTCACATGTTTTCTTCAGGTCTTTAGCTTCTTCTTTAAAAAAATTCAATCCTCTTTTGAATAATTATGCGATTTCTTGAATCCTGTTGATTGCAGATAAATTCTTTTTGTATTGCGTTGGGTTTTTTCTAATACTTGTTAGTATTTTCGAAACTTGGTTTCTGTTGATTCAGCCTTAAATTCAAAAATAAAACATTTTGAATTCGGTGGAATTCCGCTTGAAACGATTGAATATGCTTGAATTAATATATATTCTTTTCAAGTTCACTAGATTTCAATTAACGTTGAAACATAATTGGAATGCACCATAAAATTATTTGAAGTGCGGCAATGGATTATTATGAATTCAGGCGAATTGATGTAAAGTAATATGAATTAAATTAATTAATTTAATTAAATCTTGAATTCAGCTGGAGTGATCGAGCTTAGTGTTCTGTATATTTCATTCTTATAATCATTTTGTTTCAAGTAACTAATTCTAATTTAAAAAACTTTATTCTAGTTTTAGTGAAATAAACCGAAAACGCTTCGGATTAAATTTGCCAAGAGCATTTCAGGGTGTTCTCCGATATTTTTACTCTCAATTTCTTATTTTTCAATCTTATTTTGAAAAAATCCGCCCGCATTGTAGCTTGAGGCAGGGAGGAAGAAGTGAAGAAAGTACGGGCGACACGTATGGTACCCTGGTGGTTCAGAATCAGGCATTGACTGCACATTGGGGGTGAATGGCCTGCGGTGCATCCAGACTGCAGACACCCAATAAAATGTTTTATATCGACTCGTCTCCAATCTTCTTCCACCCTCGTTGAACGCCAAATTATTTTTATTGCCACATAACCCGCGAAAACGTTGCTTGTTGAACGCTGAACCTCATGCCAGATGTCGAGTTTTTACTTTTTTACATTGATGAAAATATTATTTTTACACCATTAAGCCGTTTCCCTTTCGGGGTAGGCGTGACTCACTCGGTAGGGAGGGGAGTAGTGTGAGGAAGGG
>JAAAKG020142694.1:0-33724 GCA_010014905.2 Druon quercuslanigerum
TTCACCACAATTATCGAAACTCTCAGCAACCACAATTCCCGCTACTTTACACTTTCATACCGGAAACGGAAGTCCTACTTAAAGTTTCTATAAAATTATCCAATTTTAAGCGTTTTTATCTATACATTCTTAAAATTGTAATTGAAGATAGAATATTTTTTAATTTAGTATTTAAAAAATTCTGTTTGAATTGTATTTCTTTTGTTTAAAAATTTTTTTTAATTTTAATTGTTAATCCTAAAAATGGGAGAATCTAAAATTGCAAATCGTTAAAATTGATGAATTTTAAATAATAAAACTTCAATTTTTTAGATTTTTAAATTATAATACTTACAAATGAAAAAATTTGTAGATAAAAAAAAATTATTTAAAATTTGAGCAAGTTTTAAATTTAAAGTTCAATTTAAAGTTAATTTTGATGATTTGCATTGAAAGTTTTTTTCTTTTAAATTTGTAAGATTTAGAATTAAACACTTACCTTTTTATTTTCAAAATAATCAGAATTCAAGCATTTTTTATACATCTTAAAAATTGAAGAATCGCAAATTACAATTCTTCAAAATTGAACGGTTCCTAAAAAAATGTTGAAAATTTTATAATTTTTAAATATAATTTTCAAAAATTGAATACTTTTTAATTCAATATTTTAAAAATTCTGTTTGAATTGTAATTCTTACACATTTTAAAAATTAAAGCATTTTTAATTGTTAGTCTTAGAAATGGGAGAATATAAAATCGCAAATCGTTCAAGTCGAAGAACTTTAAATTATAAATATTTTAAATTACAAGATTTTTAATTAAACAAAATTTACAATTAAAATTTGAGCAAGTTTTAAATTTAAAGTAAACATTCCTTAATTTTGATTATTTGCATTCAAAGGTGTTTTGTTATTAATTTTTAAGGTTTATAATTAAACACTTACCTTTTTATCTTCAAAATAATCAGAATTGAAGTATTTTTTACATCTTAAAAATTGAAGAATCGCAAGTTACAATTGTTCAAAATCGAACTTTTCTTTAAAAGAATGTTCAAAATTTCATAACTTTTTTAATTGTGAAAATTAAAAAATTTCCAATTGAAAATCTTCAAAATCACATACTTTTAAATATAAATCTTGAAAATTAAATACTTAATTCAATACTTTTTAGTCCTATTATAAATCTTAAGCATTTTTAAAATTGAAGAATATGAAATTGCAAATGGTTAAATTTGAAAAATTTTCATTTATAAATCTTCCAGATTCAAAACTTTTTAATTTAATAATTTTATAATTAATAAAATCGAAGCAAAAATTCCATAATTTTGATTTACATTCAAAATTGTTTTTTTTTTAATTTAGAGAATTTAGAATTAAAAACTCAACTTTTTATTTTCAAAATAATCCAAATTAAAATTTGTTTTGTATAATCTTAAAAATGGAAGAAATATGTATTGTAAATCTTCAAAATTAAACTACATTTTCAACACAAAAACAGTGCTAAATTACATCATTTTTAAATGTGAAGATTCCAAATGAATGAATCTTCATTTGTAAATCTTAAAAATTGCAGAATTTTAAATTGTACGTCTTTAAAATTCAAGAGTTTTTAATTTAAGTAATTTACGAATGAAATTTGGGCAAGTTTTAAATTTTAAAAGTAAAAATTCTGTAATTTTTATAATTTACATTGAAAATCGTTTTTCCATTTGGAAGATTTAAAATTGAACACTTACCTTTTTATCTTCAAAGTCATCTGAATTTAGGAATTTTTATTTATACATCTTTAAAATTTACGAAAAGTTTTAAATTTTCAAATGAAACTTTCTGTAATTTTGGTGATTTAAATTTGAAATTTCTGCGCTTTGGAAAATTTAGAATTAAAAAATTTTGACTTTTTATGTTCGAAATTATCCGAATTTAAGCATTTTTTATACATCTTTAAAATTGAAGAATATTGAGTAACAAAATTTTTTAAATTGAACAGTTTTCATACGTAAATCGTCAAAATTAAACTGAATTAAAAAAATTACATCATTTTAAGATATAAACATTCTAAATTAATAAATCTCAAATAGAAAATCTTCAAAATTGTACAATTAAACAAAAAAATTTCAAAATTTGATTCCATTTGAATATTAATTTTGAAAATTGAATAGTTTTCTATTCAGTATTTTTTAAAAATTATATTGCTTTAAACTGTAAATTAATTAAACATTTAAATAAGACTTTAAATGCAGAAATTAAAAATTAAAGAATTTTAAATTGCAAATCGCTTAAATTAAAGAATTTTCAAATTTGAAATCTTTAAAATTGAACTATTCAGGAAAAAACGTTCGAAATTAAATATTTTAAAAATATAAATATTGAGAATTAAATATTTTTGATTAATTTATTAGTTTCTCTTGAAAGTTGTATTAGTTTTTATTATAAATCTTAAAAATTAAAGAGTTTTGATCGCATTTGCATCTAGTCGGTATTTTTTTAATTATTAAGTTTTTGCATATTTGTTTTTGAATTTGGAAATACAAATATTAGAATTTTAAATGCAAATAAATTATTCTTAATTTGTATTCTTTGTAATTTAAACAAAGAAATAGATTATTCTTTTTTTTTAAAATCAGTTATTTTGACTTTTTATTTTTCCTTTCTCTTTAGATAAAGATTGTGAATTTTATTCAATATTTATCATCAACGGCTCTAAAATTGAAGAATTTGTAATTTTGAAAATTCAAATTTAAAATTAATGCCAGCTGTAAATTTTAAATCTTTAAAATTAAATGTTCAAAATGGAATCATATATTCAACAAAGGAAAAAACGTTCATTATAAACATTAAAAATTAATGAATCTTGATTTATAACTGTTAAAAATTAAATGATTTAAAATTGTAAATCTTCAAAATTGAACTGCTCAACAAAATAATTTAAAAAATTATTTATCTTAAGCTATAAACATTCGAAAGTAATTAATCTTGAATTATAATCTTCGAAATTAAAGAGTTTTTAATTGTAAATCTTCCGAATGGAACACTTTTCAATGTAAAATCTTCAAAATTAAACTATTTCATAAAAATTATAATTTGAAAATTTTATGTTTTATATTTAAAATACTTCAAAATGAACAAGTTCAATTGTGAAATTTTAAAATCAAAATATTTGTTTAAAAAGTTCAATATTTCATAATTTTAAACCGTAAAAATTTTTTGTTTTGAAATATAAACATTCCAAATTTAATATTTACATATTTTCATGTCTTTTAAATATAAGTCTTGAAAATTAAATAATGTTTAATTCATTAATTTAAAAACTGTATCATTATGAATTATAAATCTTATACATCTTTCAAAAAAAGTGTTTTTAAATTGAACTATTATAAAAAACATTGAAAATGAATCAATTTTTAAATTAAATTAAATTTTTAAATTCAAAATTGAATACTTTTCAAATCAATATTTTAAAAATTCAGGAATTCTCAGTTTTAACTCTTCAGAAATGTTAATTAAAGAATTTAAAATTGCAAGTCGTTAAAATTTTAGAATTTTTAATTGTAAATCTTCAAAACTGAAGAGTTTTTTAATTTAAAAAATGTAGAATTAAAAAATATGAAAGTTTTATACATCTTTGTTAAGTTTGATTTTTAATTCTTTCAATCGTTAAAAGATAATTTAGGTATACTTTAAAAAAAGAAACAAAATTTGAATGCGTAATTATTTCTTTAAAATGAGTTATTTGCATAGTATACTTAAGTTTAAAAATAAAAAAAACGGTCTTTTTTCGACATTGGGACGATTTAAATTCGGTAAACAAAACCTAGAAATTTTAAAATCTTTACAATTGTTTATAAAATCGACAAAAATAACAACATTGTTCGTTTTAGATAACAATTTTAATTTTGATTCAATCTTTATCATTTACAACTTTAAGATTGCAGGTTTTAATTGCGAAATTTTATTATAAAAAATTCTGTCATTTTCAACATTTTTATTTGAAATTTCTAAAAAATCATCGGAATTTGAGCATTTTTATGAATGCTTCCTTAACATTTTAAATCGTGAATCTTAGAAATTCTGGAATTTTTAATTGCAAATCGTTAAAGTAGAGTTTTTAATTTTTATATATTTTAAATTGCATTTTTGCTACTATACATTTTTAATATTGAAGAATCGTCAATTTCAAATTCAATAAAAGTTTTTTCAAATTTTAAAAATGCAACGTATTCAAAATTGCATCATTTTCTATTACAAACTTTAAATATTGAAGAGTCAATTGCATATCTTAAAAATTAGGGAATTTTCAATTTTAAATCTTTACAATTGGACTATTTAAAGAGAAATGATTTTAAATCACGTTTCGAACTATAAGCATTCGAAATAAATGAATTTTTAATTGTAAATCCTTAAATTCAAGAATTTTAAATTTCGAATCGTTACAATTTAAGAGTTTTTTGATATAAATCTTATGAATTGAATAATTTTCAAGTTTCAATCTTGAAAATTAAACTGCCAAAAAATACATACAAAGCTGCATCAATTTCTTCAATGAAACGTTTAAAATTACGTAATTACATACTATAAATTTTTCGAATGATTAAATCTTCAATTGTTAATCTTAAAAATTGAAGAATTTTCAATATTCAGCATAGAATAATATTTATTTTTGAAAGAAAACAAATTGCCTTCTTTGTAATTTTTATCTGAAACCCTTTTTGCAGACAGTGTTTCAATTTTATTTTATTCTTTTTTTTTTAAGGAGAACAGGGTTTTTTTTATTTCAGTCTTAAAATTTGAATTTTAGTCATATTTTGAAGTCATATTTTCCGAGATAAAAGCTTTCAGTATTTTGCGCTCGTAGTTTTAGAGAAACATGAAAAATGAATGAATATTTTTCTTCCAATTTGTCGAGCCCTAAAATCTTTTTTTAATAAGAAATAAAATATGGAAGGAAACTAAAATAATGAATTCTTGGACAGGTCTTTTATGATCAAGCAAACATTCGTCAGGTCGACGTGCCCTCGTTTTCTGGATCCTTTGGTATTTTGCCAAAACACGTACCAACTCTCGCAGTTTTGAAACCCGGAGTGGTGACTGTTTCCGAACAAAGTGGCGAGACGAAAAAAGTGTTTGTCTCTTCCGGAACAGTCACGATCAACGAAGACTCCAGTGTACAGGTATCGTCAAAAATCAAAACTGAACAAATTAAATTCAGAATAAAAATAAAAGTTTTAATTCTTTCTGAAACTGCATTCAAAATAAGTTGAAACCATCCTAAAATTTGAACATAATATTGTAGATTCTAGCAGAGGAAGCACATCCAGTTGAAAATCTCGACAACTCAGCAGCCAAGGACATTCTGAACAAAGCTCAGCAGCAACTTTCCTCTGCTTCGTCCGAAAAAGACAAAGCAGAAGCAGCCATTGCCGTAGAAGTTGCCGAAGCGCTGGTTGCAGCCTCAGCCTAAATCTGCTCCTCCCTTCATCAAAAAGTCACCCTACTTTAGTCATCTACATGAAAATGAAGATCCAATCTTGTTATGTAAAGTTCAATTAAAATAAATATTTAAAGCCCAATATTTTGTTTAATAATTCCGGCTGGAAAGATCCGTTTGGCGGCATTGAAAGCTACTGATGCAAGTTTGAATCTGACAATCGTTGACCGAGATTTGTTTGAAAAATAGCAAATAGATGTATGTATTTTAAAGCTGATTCCATTTAGTAACTCAAAGAAATGTAGGTCAAGATTGTAGAATTCTAAATTCTGGACTCTTGCATCTCTATAGAGTGCAGCGCTGCTGGAAGGATCTTTCCGGCAAGAATTTCTGTTTTTTATACAGAAATAGTGACAGGAGAAGCCAAAGGAAGAAGTGTACTTGTGCCTTTTTCGGGTTAATTCCACACTATACGCTGTTGAATACACCTGACCTAGTTTTCCAACTGGGTCAACATCCTATACTTACTTTGGTACAAAGAACATAATTTCGAGGTTAAGGGCATGTGCTACATTGTCGTGTGGTCCATCGGGTACAGTTCCCCCGGCTTTTTAAAATAAAAAAGATGAAAATAGTTAAAAACTGAATTCGTAGATGCAATAAAGTATCATAACAGACAGTATGCATGTGCATTATTTTGAGGTTAGGCCAATTTTTGAACTCTGTCATTCCGATAATGTAGGTCCCTCTCGTTAAGCACTCTAGAATAAATATGGGAGAGAATTTTAACGCATGACCTGCAAATACAACAAATATAGAAAAATTAAAATTTTTTGAATTAACCCACAAGAAAAGTGTGGAGGAACTCCGTTAGCATATTTGCTGTCATTTCCCAGATTTTGAAGATAAATTAATTATTATTCTAAGAAAAAAGCCAGGGAAATCTGACACTGATAAAATCGATACTAATTCCTAAGCTCCATACAAATTAAGCAAAATTTAAATTTTTTTAATTAACCCCACAAAAAAAGTGTGAAGGGACTCCGTTGGCATATTTGCTACCATTTCCCAAACTTTTAAGACAAAATATTTATTATTCTAGGGAAACCTAAAACTGGTAAAATCGATTATTTGTTAAGTATCGCATGCCCTTAACATAAAATTTAAGTAAATACCTGAAAAAACATAGTAAAATTTTCACATCAACAACGTCAAATGTAGCCATTTCTTTTTTAACAACAAAATATGAATTTTTAAACAAGAAATAAGTTTCTACAAAAACGAATTTTTATCGAAAAAGGAATACTTCTTAATAATATTGTTGAATTCTATACCAAATAGGTGCATTTTTATCCAAAAAATATGGAATTTCTCTTAAAACTGATAAATTTTTATTAAAAGATTTTTTTTAGCTTGACTTTTCATCTAATAACGATTTTAATCTACTTTTTAATATCAAAATATAAATTTTGTAACAAAAAATAAGTGTCTACAAAAAAATTGAATTTTCAATCCAAAAAAACGAATTTTTGTCAACCAAAAGGAATGAATTTTTTTACAAAATAGTTGAATTTTCTACCAAATTTTTGAATTATTAATTTTACCCAATAAAAATTAAATCTATACTAAAACATATTAATTTTTAATAAAACCCGAAAAATTTGGTTTAAAGAAGCATCAATTTTATCCAGAAAAGATTTCAGTTTATTTTTTAACACCAAAATATAAATGTTAAAAAAAGGTACATTTTCTACTAATTTCTGTAAAGGTGAATTTTTAAACAAAAACATTAATTTTATACCGAAAAAAGAACAAATTTTAACAAAATTCAAGAAATCTCAAGCATTAAGTTGAATTTTCACCTTTAAAAAAAGTAAGTTTTAAACAAAAAGATTAAATTACAACCAAAAACAACGAATTTTCAATATAATTGAGGAATTCTGAACCAAAAAGTTGAATTTTCAATTAAAAAGAAGTTTTAAACAAAATTATTCATTGACAATCAAAAACAACAAATTTTTAACCAAATTCAAGAATTCTGAACCAAAAAGTTAAATTTTTAAGAAAGAAAAAAAAGTTTTGTTTTTGTAATGCTCAGGAAAGTAATTAAATTTAAAAACATAATTGTTAAATTTTAAACGAAAAATATGAATTTTTAAACAAAAAGATGAATTTTAGAGAATAAAACAAATTTTGTAATTTTTTTTTTTCAATTTTTAAGAAATAAATTAAATTTTAAAACCTGGTTTTTAGATTTTTAAACAAAAATATAAACTTTTCATTACAAAAATAGGAATTTTAAATAAAAGTTTAATTTTCTATGTATACTCTATACTAAAAAATATGAACTTTAAATTCAAAAAGACAATTTTTCAGAAAAATATTTTTCATACAAAAAAGATTGCAGTTGACTTATCAGTAATAAAATGTGAATTTTAAAGAAAACGTTCATTTTCTATGAAAGAACTGAATTTTTAACAAAACAGTTGAATTTGCAACCAAAAACGATGTGTTTTTTAAGAAAATTGTTGAATTTGCAATCAAATAATCAAAACAAATAACCAATATCCAAATTATTGCCGCGCAGTAACTTAATTATTACGCAGTAATAATTAGGTTCATAGTCATAAAAAAATTAATAAAAAATAAAAATATTTATGAACAAATATTTAGAAAATAAATGTATGTAGATACTTACGGCAATTACAAAGACGTAATTGTAATTTTAGGATAACCATTACTAACCCATAATAATTTAATTATAAAGAATTTAAATAAACCATAATCTTGTAAAGCGTATTTATTGGTCACTGGTTAAAAGGCGAAAATTTTAAAAACATTCTACCTATTGTTAGGTACATATAAGTTATCCAATTATTTAACAATAAGAGCAAAAGGCAAAAATGACTATCGAAAAATTCACACTGATTAATATAACACTTCAGTTCCTAAAAAAATTTAACAATATCAATTTTGATAACAGCATCAAACAATGTTTATAATAGCGATTTCATGACTGACTAAATTTTTACAATAAAGATTTAAAACTTTCTCTTAATTTTACCTTTTATCGACTCTTGCAACTTTGAACGATTAACCTTTGGCTATTTATCACGGAAGGGATTCGAGGATTCAGTGCTTTCATCGTAAACATAGAAATGTAACAAAAACGGTAAATAAATAAATGGTATCTCGACAAATTCTACTTTGACGACGCAAGGTGACTCCAAATTAAGATCACTATCGTTGAGTTTTTTTGTACATTGTAGATTCATGTAGGTAAAACTTTTCAAAAATAAACTGCCAGTTCTATTTTTTAAATTAAAATTTAAATGAGCAAATAACCAAGATCTCTTTTTTTTTCTCTATCTCTCTTTCGAAAATATAACAGTTTTAAATTGTGCTACCCTAAATCTAAAAACAGGTACAATAAATATCGTGTACCGAAGCTCTCATTTACAATCAAAAAAAAGCTTATAACAGAAGTTAATACAGTATTTACATACAGTCCCAAATTCTCCATGGCACTTGATTTTTTTTTTCCAACAGAAAGTAAATTCTATCAAAAATCCCTTCTTAAATTAAAAATGAGGCGACATAAATTATTTTAATGAATATTAGGACATATTCAGGGCTGCCACAAATTAATTTACATAATAAAAAAAGTAACCTATTTAAACCGAAAAAAAGTTCTAATCCAAAAATTGATTAAAATTGACTAATATGTTCTTTAGAATTCAAAAGAATTCGATGCAATCTATGAAAATTCGAGGCGATTTTTAACCCAACTTCAGAATAACTGCCTACAATTATTTCCCCCTCTTCTCACCTCGCCTCAAATCTCGTATTGTTGCAAATACTGCCTTATCTCGAGTATCGTCTCGATTCTTGTCATGTCTCGAATATCGCCTCGTCTTGAATCCCGTCTCGAATATCGCCTCGTCTCGAACATCGCCTCGTCTTGAATCCAGTCTCGAATATCGCCTCGTCTTGAATCTTGGCTCGAATATTGTCTTGTGTCTCGAATCTCGAACCTTGTCTCAAGTATTTTCGAGAATAATGTTATGTCTCGAATCTTCTCTTGAGTCTTGTCGAAAATACCGTCTTTTCACTTCCTTAATCTCGCATTAAGTCTTGTCTCGTATCAGGTCTTGTTGAATCTCAAACCTCATAATTTTTCAACAAAAAAGGAATTTTTAACAAAAGTTTCATTTCCAAACAAGAAAATGAATTTTTAACCTCAATTTTGAATAGTCGACCAAAAAATGCATTATAAATAAAGTAGTTCAACTCCAAAACGTAGTTAAATTTTTAACCAAAAAGTTGAATTTGCTACTAAAAAAGGCAAAGTTTTAAACAAAAAAAATTAATTTACTATGAAAACAAGGCGAATTTTTGAATCAATTTCAATAATTCTAAAACAAAAAGTTAAATTTTGAAGACAGATTTATTTTTTATTTTTAAGAAATAAATTCAATTTTGAAACCTGTGTTTATAATTTTTAACCAAAAATATGAACTAATAAACAAAAAACTACTTTTAAAGCGAATTTTTTTAAAACAAAATTCAAGAATTCTCAACCAAAAAGTTGAATTTTCAACTTTCAAAAAAGTAGGTTTTAAACAAAAACATTAATTTACAATAAAAATGACTAGTTTTCAATATAATTCAAAAATTCTGAACCAAAAAGTTCAATTTTCAACTAAAAAATATGAATTTTTAAAGAAAAGGTATAATTTACTAAGAAACAGCCAAATTTTCATTAAAATTCTAGAATTCTGAACCAAAAAGTTAAATCTTCAAGAAAGAGTTTTTTTTTTAATTTCAAGAAAGCAATTTAAATGTAAAACCTAGTTCTTAAAATTTTCAATAAAAATATGAATTTTTAAACAAAAAGACGAAATTTCAATAAAATTCACGAATTCCGAACCAAAAACTTGAATTTTTAAGAATAAAACCAAATTTTTTCTCAATTTTTGAGAAAGAAATTCAATTTTAAAATTGGTATGTTACAAAAAGATCAAATTTTACACAAAAACAGTAATTTTGTACCGAAAAAAATAACTATATAAAAAAACAAATTTCAATCAAATTCAAGAATTCTGAACAAAAAAATTTTCCACTTAAAAATATTAATTTTCGAACAAAAGGAATAATTTACTAAGAAAAATGCCGAATTTTCATTAAAATTCTAGAATTCTGAACCAAACAGTTAAATCTTTAAGAAAGAAAGAGATTTTTTAATTTTAAGAAAGCAATTTAATTTTAAAACCTAATTCTTAAATTTTGCAATAAAAATATGATATTTTAAACAAAAATGTTAATTTTCTAACCAAAAAAGACGATTTTTCAATCAAATTCACGAATTCTAATGAAAAAAGTTAAATTTTTAAGAATAAAACAAAATTTTTGCTCAATTTTTAAGAAGAAATTTAATTTTAGAACTGGTTGGTTACAAAAAGATCAACTTTTAAACAAAAACATTATTTTGTACCGAAAAAAATAACTATATAAAAACAAATAAATTTCAATCAAATTCAAGAATTCTGAACAAAAAATTTGAATTTTCAACTAAAAAAGAATTTTTAAACAAAAAGACTAATTTACTACAAAAAGACGATTTTTTGTTTAAATTCAAGAGTTCTCAACCAAAAAGTTGAAGTGGCAACCAAAAAAGATGAAATTACTTCGAAAAAAGACGAATTATCAATCAAAAAGTTAAATTTTGAAGAAAAAAATTTTTTGTATGTCTCGAATACCGTCTTGTCTCGAATATCGTCTCGTCTTGAATCTTGCATCGAATCTCGTCTTGAGTCTAGCGTTATCTTGAAGCTTGTCTTAAGTCTTATCGCAATTAAAATCTTGTCTCGTTTCTTGCCATGTCTCGAATATCGCCTCGAATCTTATCATGTCTCAAGTATCACACAGTTTTGAATCTCTCCTCGAATCTCGAGCCTTGTCATGAATTACGTCTTAAGTATGTTCGCGAATACCGCCATGCCTCGAGCCTGGCCTAAAATCTTATCTTGTCTCGAATATTGTCTTGAGCCTCGAATCTGGTCACGAGTCTCGAATCGGTCTCGAGTCTCGAATATTGTCTCGAGTCTCGTTTTTTGATCTCGGCTTAAATCTTGTATAGAGTGTCTAATCGACAAATGCCCCAAAAATGACTGTGTGGCAGCCCTGAGCACAATCTACGCCAAATAGTCCATCTCTCCAGTAAATTTCAGTGATTTCCAGCTAGTTGACTCTTTAATAAGGCCATATTGTGTCCGGAAAATAAGCCACCCCTCGAGCATGCCACCGCACAATTACTCGTCGTCTTGCAACAAGAATTCAAGACCGTTTGTAATTGCTGAAGTGTCTTGACACAAATAACAACGGCACACGAAGAATCGCAATCTCTCGTCTCGTCCGAGGGACATTTCCCGACTAAACTCGGAAGATCTCTTGAAATTTTCTCAACTCTCTCGGGCCGCGAATTTTGCTGACAATTTTTCGACTCTCGACAGTCGCAATTGTCGCATTTACAAATCTCTGCCTCGCCTCCTCCTGTAATAATCTCAATCTCCTCAAGAATATCTCTTGCACCCGGAATCGATTGATTGTCGGCAGACTGCTGTTGAATCGAATGACTCGGAAAGAGATTAATCTCGCGCGAACTGTGCTGCACATTTGCCGAATTCAAAATAATCTCCTCGTTCGCATTTATCACGACGTTGACATTGTCCAGGGTGTCATTGAGATGCGGATTTTCTAATTCTAGGGGATAGGGCTCGGGACCAACGAGATCGACCAGCGAATGAACCGCGGTTGGAAAGGCATTCAATGGCCAGGATTCAGTTCTGAGAGTCGGCTCAGCTGTCATTGCCATCACGTCTATCCAGGCCGATGGAAGTTCTTCCTCAGAAGCCATCGCCAGCTCCACAGCCTCCGAATGCTGCTCATTCACATTTCTAGATGGCGCGGCGGCGGCTCTCGTCGCTTTTTCCGCAATCTCGATAAACGGCAAACTCGCATCATTTTCGCAAAAAACTCCCTCGCTTCCCAAAATCGGCGGGACTTGACTAGATAGAGAGCTGTCGTCATTACTCTTGTAAAATGCCGAGTCCGAGGATTCGGTGATCTGAGCTATCGTATTTTGTAAACCGTCGCGCATTATTTTCTCCTGGAGACTCAGAAATTTCTCCGCGGGCTTTGCTAACATTTTCTCCTCCTCCTCGGGCTTTGTTGAATTCAAATTACGATTCTCGACGAGCGTTTCGTTAAGATTATTGTTGATTAATAGTAGGGGATTGTCCGGTTCGGGGAGCTTGAGGAGACCCTCCTCTGCCGGCATTTCCGGGAATAATTTAAAGTTTTGATTGAGGTTGACGGTTTCCGGGAAATTGGCGAGATCTTCGGCGAGAAGAGAGACGATTTCTGGATCGGGATCGGGTTTTTGTGGCGTGGCGTTTGTCGGGAGGTAATTTAAATCTGTGAAGGTTTCGCCACTTTCTTTGATGAGACTGATGATTGGGGGAGTTTCGTTTTGGGGAAGGGAAGTCAGGGGCACGAGAGAATAGAGAGGCACAAAATCGGGATTTTCAATCTCCTGGACTTCGAGATTTGTACTTTCTGCAACAATTTCTTGTGCTTCTTTGGTTTTCTGGAAGAAAAAGAATTCCTTAAAATTAGGGAAATCCACACAAAATAGAATATACATTTTTTTATATTCTAGTTTCATACAATAGAAAAATGCGTTATAACATATTTTACAATTATTGATGTTATACAAATTGAAATGACAAAAATTCTCCATTTTTCTTTCACCTCTTTGTGATACTTTCTTCAGTTCATTTTAAAAAATAAATCATAAATTTAAAGCAAAAAAATTAGTTTAATAAAAATAGTTCAGTTCTGATTCAAGAATAAGAATGAAATTAATTTAAATTTAATTTATTTTAAACGAATAATAAAATTAGTAAAAAAAATTAATAATACGAATTAAATTTGAATTTTTAAAAATGCATTTTCCCACAAAAAATTATGAATCTTCAACTAGAATAGTTGATTTTGCAACAAAAGTAAATAATTTTTCAACAAAATAGTTGAATTTTTTCGTCAAAATAATTAAAATTTCAACAAAAAAGTTCCAATTTCGAAAAAAGATAACTTTTCAACCAAATAAATTAATTTTCCACAAAATAATTAAATTTTCAATAAAAGTTTAATTTTTAACCAAGTAAATAATTTTTTTAAAAAACAAAGATGATTTTTCAACTTTGAAGATAAATTTTCTTCCAAAAGACTAGTTTTTAATTAAAAATTAAAGTTAAATTTTTAGTAAAAAAATCATTGAAAAAAACGAATTTTCAACAAAATAGTTGAATTTTTCACCAACAAATATGACTTTCTAACAAATTAGGTGAAATTTTTTTTAAATAATTCAAATTTCACCAAAAAATCTCAATTTATTAACTAAGAAAGATAATTTTTCAACAAAAAATGGAAAAGTTAAATCTTCTGTTTAAAGAATAATTAAAAAAAAAAACGAATTTTGAACAAAAATAGTAGAATTTTCAAGCAAAGAAGAATACTATTTAACAAAATAAATAAATTTTCAACAAAATAGTTGAATTTTTCACAAAAATAATTAAACTTTTCAAAAAAAGAATTAAATTTTCAAGAAGAGTTTAATTTTTAACCAAGTAGATAATTTAAAAAAAAAACAAAGATGATTGTTCAACTTTGAAGATAAATTTTCTTCAAAAAGACTAGTTTTCAATTAAAAATTAGAGTTAAATTTTTAGTAAAAAAAATCATTGAAAAAAAACGAATTTTAAACAAAAATCTTAAATTGTCGAACAAAAAAGAAGACTTTTTAACAAATTAGCTAAATATCTAATTAAAAAAAAGAGTTTTTAATCAAAAAAAGAAGTTCAGTTTACAGTTGAATCAATTTTTCAACCAACAATTATGAACCTACAACCAGAATAGTTAAATTTTTAAAGAAAAGAAATTAATTTTCAAGAAAATAATTAAATTTTTAACACAAAAGTTCTAATTTCGACAAAAATAGATAACTTTTCAACAAAATAATTAAATTTTTAAGAAGAGTTTAATTGTGAACTAATTAGATCATTTAAAAAAAAATAAAGATGATTTTTTTAACTTTAAAGATAAATTTTCTTCAAAAAGACGAGTTTTCAATTAAAAATTAGAGTTAAATTTTTAGTAAAAAAAAATCATTGAAAAAAACGAATTTTCAACAAAATAGTTCAATTTTTAACAAAAATATTAAACTCTTAATAAAAAAAGTTAAATTGTCGAAGAAAAAAGAAGACTTTTTAACAACGTAACTAAATTTCTAATAAAAAAACGAGTTTTTAATCAAAAATACACGTTCAATTTACAGTCAAATCAATTTTGCAACCAACAATTGTGAACCTACAACCAGAATAGTTAAATTTTCAACAAAATAAATAAATTTTCAAGAAAATAATTAAATTTTCAACAAAAATAGTTGAATTTTTCACCAAAAAATATGACTTTCTAACAAATAAGTGATTTTTTTTTTAAATAATTTAAATTTCAACAAAAGAGTTCAATTTTCAACCAAAAATCGAAAAGTTAAATCTTCAACAAAATTTTCAACAAAAATAGTTGAATTTTTCAGCAAACAAGAATACTTTTTAACAAAATAAATAAAATTTCAACGAAAGAGTAAAATTTTTAACCCAAATTAGAAAAATTACCATTTTTTTTCTATTTGAAAACAACAAAATAAAAAATATATTAAAACATGAAATTCATAAAATTATGATTTCTTTTTGAAAATATTTAAAATTTTTATATTTTATTGTATTTATTTGTTTAGAAATATAAATTGCAATTATAAATTTAAAAAAATAACAACTATCGTTTTTGCTTGTCAATAATAAATTATTATTGAAACTATAAAAATAGATTTCCACCGAAAAAAATGAATTTTTAAACCAATTCTAGAATTCTGAATCGAAAATTAGAACATTTAACTAAAAAATAATTTTTAAACAAAAAGATTAATTTACTACGAAATAGGCGACTTTTTAACAAAATTCAAGAATTCTAAACCAAAATGTGGAATTTTTAACTATAAAATATAAATAATTAACCAAAAATGGGAAAACTATATTTTCAGTTAAACACAAAAATACATTTAAACAAAAAGAAACGAATTTTCAATGAAAGAGGTCAATTTTCAACTAAAATAATGATTTTTTAACAAAAAAGTTAAATTTTCAATCAAAGAATTTCATTTTTACCAAAAAGGGAAAATTTGTAAACCAAAAATATTAGTTTGTCATAAAAGAAAATGAATTTTCCACTAAAAATTATAAATTTTCACCAATAAAAATGAAAAGATTACATTTACAGTTTAAGAAACAAATTTTAAACAAAAAAAGGGAATTTTCGATAAAACAGTTAAATTTTCGCCGAAAGATACGGATGTTTAACTAATAAAATGAATTTTTAAGAAAGCAGTTCTAATTTCAACTAAAAAGTTAAATTTTAAATCCAGAAAATTATAATTTTCTACCAAGAAAGACAAAATTTTAGAACAAAATACGTGCATTTTTAACAAATAATAATATTTTTAACAAAAAATTAATTTTCAACCAAAAAGAAAGATAAATTTTTAATAAAATAGTGACATTTTCAAACAAGGAGATGAAACTTCAACCAACTGATTGAATTTTTTAAAAAAGTATTTCAACTTTTACATGAAATTTTTGAACAAAAAGGCAAATTTAGAAAAAATAATTAAACTTTGATACAATTTTTAACTAAAAATATAATCATTAGGAGGAATTAACTGAAAAAACGAAACATAATTACAAAATAAATAAATTACTGACAAGAATATAATATCAGGGTGGCCAGAAAAATTCATTTTTCAAATTAGTCAAATTCCCTGACAAATACATTTTAAAAAATTTCCAAGATTCAAAGAGAATGTAAAAAAAATCGGAGAATTTTTCCTAACACGAATTTTCAAACAAAAAATTTAAGTTTCTTCTTTAAAAAAATATAAATTTTGAGTTAAAAAAAATTAATTTTCAAACAAAGAGATTAATGATGAATTCGATTTTTTGACCTACCGTTCCTTCGACATTTTCCGCTTTTTTGTGAGTTTTTAGATGACTTTTTAGACTGTGTGGAGTCGTAAAAGATCGTCTGCAGTTTTCATGACTGCAAATATAAGGCCTCTCTCCCGTATGAGTCCTTTTATGCGTTTTTAAGTGATGGGAGGCCGTAAATGCTTTCCCACAGCCTTTCTCTCGACACCTTTGAAATAATATTACTTTATTAATCAAATTCGAGGTAAAAAAATTCGAGACTGACCTGACAGTTTATAAAATTCCGGGATCTAAATAATTTAGACAATTTTTAAATAAATAATAATGAAACAAATAATCAGGGCTGCCGCAGGCTACTGTACTTGAAAAAAACAACTAATTTTAGCTAATAAAACAAATTCATAGTAATAGTTTAACTTAAGATTAAAACATTTAATAATAAAAATGAAAAAGACATTTTTGCAACAAATTATAAGAATTTTCAACGAAACGGTGCAAATTTCTGCTAAAAAGTAGCAACTTTCAGTTTAAAAAATTAATTTTTAAACAAATAATAACATTTTCAAACAAGATAAAATAAATTTTTAACAGCAGAGTTACGTTTTCGAACAAGTAGTTGAATTTTCAACCAAAAAGAAGATTTTCAATATGGAAGATGAATTTTCTACCAAACAAAAAACAATTTTCAAGAAAATCCATGATTTTTTCAATCAAATTTTAAATTTACAAGTAAGAAGGATAATTTTACGGAATTGTTGAATTTTTAAAATATATGAATTTTAAAAATTTAAATTATTTTTCTACCAAAAAAGAATTCCCAAACAGAATAGTTAAATTTTAACTGTAGTGATGAATTTTCAACTAAACTAATAAATCTTCATCAAAAAAAAAAATTTCATCAAAAGATTTACATTTTCCACCAAGAAAGATTTTTCAGTCTAGAGAGAATAAATATTCAACCAAATTATTGAATTTGCAATAAAAAAACGCATTTTTTCAACCAAAAAAATTAAATTTTCAACCAAAGAAAGACGAATTTTCAAAAAAAATATTTAAAATTTGAACCAAAGTAATGAATTTTTAAATAAATTGATAAATCTTCATAAAAAAGGAATTTTTATCAAAAAATTTAAATTTTCCGCCAAGAAAGATTTTTTAGTCTAGAGAGAATAAACTTTTATCCAAATGATTGAATTTGCAATAAAAAAACGCATTTTTTCAACCAAAAAAATTAAATTTTCAACATAAGAAATTAATTTTCTACGAAGAAAGACGAATTTTCAAACAAAATATTTAAATTTTTCACCAAAGTGATAAGTTTTTAACTAAATTGATAAATCTTCATCCAAAAAAAGGAATTTTTATCAAAAGATTTACATTGTCCACCAAGAAAGATTCTTCAGTCGAGAGAGAATAAATCTTTAACCAAATGATTGAATTTGCAATAAAAAAATGCGTTTTTTTCAGCAAAAAAAAAAATTAATTTTCAACATACGGAATTAATTTTCTACCAAAAAAGAGGAATTTCCAAACAAGACAGTTAAAATTTTAACCAAAGTGATAAATTTTCAATTATATTGATAAGTCTTCATTCAAAGAAAAAAAATTTTTATCAAAAGATTTATATTTTCCACCAAGAAATATTTTTTAGTCTAGAGAGAATAAATTTTTATCCAAATTATTGAATTTGCAATAAAAAACGTATTTTTTTAAACAAAAAAATTTAATTTTCAACATAAGACATTAATTTTCTACCAAAAAAGACGAATTTCCAAAGAAAATATTAAAAATTTTCACCAAAGTGATGAATTTTCAACTAAATTGATAAATCTTCATCCGAAAGAAATGGAATATTTATCAAAAAATTTAAATTTTCCACCAAGTAAGATTCTTTAGTCGAGAGAGAATAAATCTTCAACCAAATTATTGAATTTGCAATAAAAAAACGCGTTTTTTTCAGCAAAAAAAAAATTAAATTTTCAACCCGAAAATATGAAATTTTAAAAGAAAAGTTCATTTTCAACCAAATAGTTCAATTTTCCACAAAAATATATAATTTTCAACCTAAAAAGACGAATTTTTAACCAGAAAGAATTGACTGGCATTCAGAAATAGATAGATTTTTAAACAAAGGGATAAAATGAATTTTCACCTAAAATGAAGAATCTGGAACCAAAAAAATTCATTTTCTACCAAAAATGACGTATTTCCAAACAAAATATTAAAAATTTTCCACCAAAGTGATGAATTTTCATCTAAATTGATAAATCTTCATCCAAAAAAAGGAATTTTTATCAAAAGATTTACTTTTTCCCCTAAAAAGATCCTTCAGTCTAGAGAGAATAAATCTTCAACCAAATTATTGAATTTTCAATAAAAAACCGCATTTTTTCAACAAAAAAAATTAAATTTTCAACCCAAAAATATGAAATTTTAAAAGAAAAGTTCATTTTTAACCAAATAGTTCAATTTTCCACAAAAATATTTAATTTTCAACCTAAAAAGACGAATTTTTAACCGGAAATAATTGACTGGCATTCAGAAATAGATAGATTTTTAAACAAAAAGATAAAATGAATTTTCGCCTCCAATGAAGAATCTTGAACCAAAAAATTCATTTTCTACAAAAAAATACTTAATATAAAAATAAATAATTATTGAATTTGCAATAAAAAAACGCATTTTTTGAACCAAAAAAATTAATTTTTCAACATAAAAAATTAATTTTCTACCAAAAGACGAGTTTCCAAACAAAATATTTAAAACTTTCACCAAAGTGATGAGTTTTCAACTAAATTGATAAATGTTCATTCAAAGAAAAAAGGATTTTTATCAAAAGATTTAAATTTTCAGAAATATATAATATAATATTTGCATTCAGAAATAGATAGATTTTTAAACAAAGGGATCAAATTAATTTTCGCCTTAAATGAAGAATCTTGAACCAAAAAAAATAATTTTCTACCAAAAATACGTTTTTTCAACAAAATATTTAAAATTTCAGCCAAAGAGATGAACTTTCAACTAAATTGATTAACCTTCATAAAAAAAATGAACTTTTATCAAAAAAATTTTAATTTTTTACCAAGAAATATTTTTCAGTCTAGAGAGAATAAATCTTCAACCAAATTATTGAATTTGCAATAAAAAACGTATTTTTTTAAACAAAAAAATTTAATTTTCAACATAAAAAATTAATTTTCTACCAAAAGACGATTTTCCAAACAAAATATTTACAATTTTCACCAAAGTCATGAATTTTTAAATAAATTGATAAATCTTCATACAAAAAAAAAGGAATTTTCATCAAAAGATTTACATTTTCAACAACAAAAAGTTGAATTTTCAACCCAAAAAGAAAAAAATTTAACAGAAGACAATGACTTGGTAAACAAGCTTTTGATTTTTTAATGAAATAAATCAATTTTCCAACAAACATTAAAATTTTTAGGTATGAAAGATGAATTCAAAACCAAAAATATAATTGTAAACTTTTCAACTAAAAAGGATTTAAAGTCAGCCAAAAATAGTTGGATTTTCAACCCGAGATAAAATGAATTTTTCTTAAATGATGAATTTTCAACAAAAAAATTAATTTTCAACCGAATAGTTGAACCAAAATAAAATAAATAACCAAATAAAAAAATCAACAGAATAATTTAATTTTCAACCAAATAATAAATTTTTTAACACAAAAGATAAAATCCGAAACAAAAATATAATAATAGGCTTTGCAACTAAAAATATATAATAAATTTTCACCGTACATGATGAATCTTCAACTTAAAAAAATTAATTTTCTATTTATTAATATTAATATTAATTTTCATGTAAAGAAAGAAATTATAAAAAAAACTAATTTTCAACAAAATTTGTTTAAATTTCAACCAAAACAATTTATTTTTAAATAATAAAGTTCAAATTTCAAGCAAACTGTTGAATTTTCAGCCAAAAAAATAAACTCTCAACAAAAAATATAATACTAAAATTTCCAGTAAAAAGGATTAATTAAATAAAAATTCCAGGAAAAAATATTAAAATTTGCAACCAAGAGAAAATGAATTCATAAAAAAAGAGTTCCAATTTCAAACATCTAGTTGCAATTTAACATTAATAGAGTTCGAACAATTTACTTCCGAAAAGATCAATTTTCAATAAAAAAATTTAATTTTCAAACAACAAAAAAATTAATTATTAACCAAATGGTTGAATTTTCAGTAAATAAACAAATAAAGAAAATTTGTAAACCGAATAGTTGCATTTACAGCCACATGGTTGCAAAAAAAAAAGAATTTTAAAATCAGCGATTAAATATAAACTTTAAAAAAATCTTATTTTTCAAGAAAATAAGACTTTACAAAAAAAAATTTACTTTCAAACAAAATTATTTCGATTTTTTTATTATTGATAAAAAGCAATAAATTTAAAAAATATTAAATTATTTTAAATAAAAATTAGAATTTATGAATAAATTAAAAAAATAACTTAAAATTTGAAAAGATTTTTAAGAAATTAAAAAAAATAGAACAAATGTAAATCCCGATTTCAATTATTTAATTTTCAACTTCCAAGGATAAATTTTCAAATGAAAGATTAAATTTGTAAAGAAAAAAAGATTAAACTTAACATAATAATTGAATTTTTTATAAGACAGTTAAATTTTCAATAAAAAATCCTAACTTATTAGCAAAATAATAAAATTTCCAACAAAACAGTTGCATTTTCAACCAAATAGTGGAATTTTTAAGCTAAAAAATCGAATATTTTGGAAAACACTTAATTTTTAAACCTGAAAAGATAAACTTTCAATAAAAAAGACGAATTTTCAAATAAATAGTTAAATTTTTAACAAAATAATAAGACTTTCAACAAACCAGATAAAATCTAACCAAATAATATAATTTTCAACCTAAAAAGTTGAATTTTCAATCACCAAGCAGCTGAATTTTCAACCAAAGAAGATTAATTTACAAAGAATTATTTTCTTACAAAATAGTTCAATTTTCCGCCACAAAAAGACGAATTTTCAGCAAACAAGTTGATTTTTTAATCAAATAATAACATTTTTTAATAAAAATATAATATATCAGGGGTCTGTCACGTGATCCATTGTATTTTATTATATTCTTAGCTTATTAGAAAATTAATTAAGTCATTCCAACCTCTCTTGAATTTTCAAACAAAAGGATTTATTGTTTACGAAAAAGATAATTTTTCAACACAATACATAAATTTTCAATGAAACAGTGAATTTTTTAACCAGAAAAATGAATTTTCAAACAAAAAGTTTAGTTTTTTTTTTTACCAAAACGTCAGTTTTTTAACAAAATACATAAATTTTTGACTAAAATGAAAATAATCTTTAAAAAACTTAACTTTCAACCTAAACTAAAATAGTGATTTTCAAACTAAAATAGATTAATTTTAAATCACAAAGACAACTTCTTAAAAAAAGATTAACTTTTAATTTTTTAACGAGAAAAAAGAATTTTCAAACCAAAAATTTAATTTTTTACCAAAAACGTCAATTTTTTAAACAAAATACATAAATTTCAAAATAAAATGAGATTAATTATCCACAAATTAAATTAATTTTTAACCGAAACTAAGATAAAATTTTTCAAAGATAACTTTTTAAGCAAAAAAATTCAACTTTTAATATCTTAACCAGAACTTAGAACAAACTTAGCTTTTTTTACTAAAAAAGTAATTTTTTTAAACAAATTACGTCAATTTTTACACTAAAATTAACAAAATTTAACAGGAATAATTGAATTTTCAAGGAAAAAGAATAATTTACAAACAAGATGGTAAATTTTTAAAAAATAATTAATTTTCAACTTAAACTAAACCAGTGATTTTAAAACTAAAATATATTAATTTCAAATCTCAAAAAAAATGAATTTTCTAAAAAAAAAATTAGTTTTTGGACAAAAACGTCAATTTTTTAAACAAAATATATCAATTTTTAACTAAAATAAAATAAATTTTGTTGTACGAATATATTTTCCACAAAAAACAAATTAATTTTTAACTGAAACTATAATAGTGATTTTCAAAGTAAATAGATTAATTTTAAATCAGAAAGATAATTTCTTAACAAAAAGTTTGACTTTTAATTTTTTAACAAAAAAAAAAGAATTTTAAATCAAAAAAATTAGAGGTTTACAAAAAAAACGTCAATTTTTTAACAAAATACATAAATTTTCAACTAAAATGAAATTAATTTTGTTGTACGAATTAATTTTTCATACACAAAAATTAATTTTCCACCTACAATAAAATAATGATTTTTAAACCAAAATATATTAATTTTAAATCCAAAAGATACCTTCTTAACAAAAAAGTTTGAATTTAAATTTTTTTAACAAAAAAAAAAAAAGAATTTTGAAACAAAAAATATAGGTTTTTACAAAAAAACGTCGTTTTTTAAAGAAAATACAGAAATTTTCGACCTAAATTAAATTAGTTTTTTTGTACGAATTAATTTTCCATAGAAAAAATTAATTTTTAACCTAAACTAAAATAGTGATTTTCAAACTAAAATATATTAATTTTAAATCACAAAGATAATTTCTTAACAAAAAATTAGAGTTTTTACAAAAAAAAACGTCAATTTTTTAACAAAATACACAAATTTTCAACTAAAATGAAACTAATTTGGTTGTACAAATTAATTTTTCATACAAAAAAATAATTTTCCACCTACAATAAAATAGCGATTTTTAAACTAAAACATATTAATTTGAAATCCAAAAGATAACTTCTTAACAAAAAAGTTTGAATTTAAATGTTTTAACACAAAAAAAGAATTTTAAAACAAAAAAATTAGGGTTTCACAAAAAAAATCAATTTTTTAACAAAATACATAAATTTTCAACTAAAATGAAATTAATTTTTTTGTAGGAATTAATTTTCCATAGCAAAAATTATTTTTCAACCTAAACTAAAATCGTGATTTTCAAAGTAAATAGATTAAATTTCAATCACAAAGATAATTTCTTAACAAAAAAGTTTGACTTTTAATTTTTTAACAAAAAGAAAGAAATTTAGAACAAAAAAATTAGGATTTTACAAAAAAAAATTTCATTTTTTGTTAACAAAATACATACATTTTTAACTAAAATGAAATTAATTTTGTTGTATGAATTAATTTTTCATACAAAAAAATTAATTTTTAACCTGAACTAAAATAGTGATTTTCAAACTAAAATATATTCATTTGAAATCTAAAAGATAACTTTTTAACAAAAAAGTTTTACTGTTTATTTTTTTAACCAAAAAAAAAAGAATTTCAAAAAAAAACATTTAGGTTTTTACAAAAAAAAAGTGATTTTTTTAAGAAAATACATAAATTTGCGACCTAAATGAAATTAATTTTGTTGCGCGAATTAATTTTCAATAAAAAAAAACTAATTTTCAACCTAAACTAAAATATTGATTTTCAAACTAAAATATATTAATTTTAAATCCAAAAGATAACTTGTTAACAAAAAAGTTTGAATTTAAATTTTTTTAACAAAAAAAAAAAGAATTTTAAAACAAAGAAATTTTTTTTATACCAAAAACGTCTTTTTTTAAAAACAAAATACATACATTTTTAACTAAAATAATCAATATTTAAGTGGAATACTTGAAGTCTCAACGAAAAAGATTAATTTTCAAAATAAAAGATTTATTGTCTATCAAGAAAAGAAAATTTTGTTGTAAATTTTAAATTTTGAAACCAAAAATTTAGGTTTTTACAAAAAACCTCAAATTTTTAGCAAAATACATAAATTTTCAACTGAAATGAAATTAATTTTGTTGTAGGAATTAATTTTTCATACAAAAAAAATTAATTTTAAACCGAAACTAAAATAGTGATTTTCAAACTATTATATATTAACTATTTTTATTTTATTTTATTATTTATTATTGTTTTTTATTTATATTTATTCTTTTCTTTTTATTATTTATTTATTTATTTTATATTAACTATTATATATTAATTTTAAATCCAAAAGATACCTTCTTAACCAAAAAGTTTAACTTTGAATTTTTTAACAAAAAAAAAAGAATTTTGAAACAAAAAAAAAAGAATTTTGAAACAAAAAATTTAGGTTTTTACAAAAAAAAAACGTCAACTTTTACCTAAAATACATACATTTTTGACAAAAATGAAATTATTTTTTTTTGTAGGAATTAATTTTTCATAAAAAAAAATAATTTTCAACCTAAACTAAAACAGTGATTTTCAAACTAAAATAGATTCATTTTAAACTAAAATAGTGATTTTCAAAATAAATAGATTAATTTTAAATCACAAAAGATAATTTCTTAACAAAAAAGTTTGACTTTTAATTTTTTAACAAAATACTTAAATTTTCAAATAAATGAAATTAATTTTCCATAGAAAAAATTAATTTTCAACCTGAACTAAAATAGTGATTTTCAAACTAATATATATTAATTTGAAATCACAAAAATAATTTCTTAACAAGACAGTTTCACTTTCAAAAAAAGAATTTTGAAACTAAAAAATGAGGGTTTTACAAAAAAACGTCAATTTTTTAACAGAATACATAAATTTTCAACTAAAATGAAATTAATTTTGTTGTACGAATTAATTCTTCATACAAAAAAATTAATTTTCAACCTAAACTAAAGTATTGATTTTCAAAGTAAATAGATTAATTTTAAATTGCAAAAAGAAAAGGAGAGGGGGAAGATTTGACGATTGCCCGTGACGTGATATGATCGATAGGTTAGTAGGAGAAATGAGGAGATGGAAAGCAGAGGAATTTAAGGTTATGGAAAGTAAGAGAAGCGAGGGTAAACGAGCGGTGGAAGTGTGAGTTAAAAGGAGGGAGGGAAAGCGCGATGAAATAAGAGAGAGAACGTGAGGGGAGAAGTAGGGAAGAAAAAGTTGTGGAAGTGATGGGAAATCGCTGTAGGGGACGTAGGCAAAATAAGAGACGTACAAAAAAAAAGAGAGACGTAAGAAAAATGAGAGAGAAGTACAAGAAGGGAGGTTGAACGAGTGGAGCTGAAGTAGACGAAATGAGGAAGAGATGAGAGGAGAAAGGGGAGGAAAAGTAAGAGAACTGAAGAGAGGGAAGGTAGATGAAGTAACAGGAAATAAGGAGATGGACCTTAAGGAAAATAAGAAATGGAGAAGTAAAAGTAAATGAAGTAAGGGAAATGATGAAAGGAGAAGCAGGGAAAATTAAGGGAAGGGAAGTAAAAAGGTAGTAGGAGAAGCGGTAAGAATCAAATAGCAAAGTGAACAAGCAGTACACGAGAGAGAAAAGTAGAGAGAGAGCAGAGTGAGGAAAGTATATACCCTGTTCACCGAGAGAATAACCTGCGGGCGGACCAAATTACGTCCACTTTGCGCAGCTATGGAAGTTTTCTTTGACAGTATCCCCGCCCAAATACGTAAATAACCGCGTCTATAGGTTATTCTCTTGGTGAACAGGGTATAGTACTGGAAGGTTTTTAAGGACTTAATCAACGTCACAATTAGGAAATCTCTTCACGTGGCGCTTACCTTCACTAATTTTTTAAAATTATTATTATCAACCTGCTGAATATAAAAAAATCTAATAGATCACGTGACTCTCTCAGAGGGCCTAACAAAGATTTGATCCTTTTTAAAAGGATCGCTCCTTCTCATAGAAAGATAATCCTGAACCTGATAGAAATTTATATTGAACAGGATTTTTTTGTTCATGCAGAGAAACCAATTAGTGATAAAAGGTGAAAAAAATAAGTGAGTCGATGAGAAAAACAAAAACTCGGGAAAACATACTTGTATGGTCGTTCTTGAGTATGAGTACGGACATGTTTCTTGAGATCGCTTAGTGTAGTAAAGAACTTAACGCATCCAGTTTCTTCACAGTTGAATGTGTCACCGCTGTGAAGTCTTTGGTGAGCCCTCAATCTGTAAAGGGTATTGAATGCCTTCTCACACCCGCTGTGATTGCATTCGAATGGTTTTACTTTTGTGTGTACTCTAATGTGGATCTTTAGGCTGTAGGATGTAAGAAACGCCTTGCCGCAATTTGGGTCTGAGCATTTAAACCGATATTCGCCTGAAAGTTACGAGAATTAGGCTGCTGGACAACCCAAAACTTAGAGCAGATGGCGCCACTCATCTCTTTCACGCCACGTCACAGGGCGCACGCTTTCTACTGTTTTCTATCGTTCGTGGCGATTCTGCTATTCACGGAAAATGTCAGGCATGCGCAGAGCAGCTTCTTTTTTCACGCATGCGCCAAGTTTAGCCAATAGCTGCTCGATTAGACGTCTTTAGTTCATCGACAGCTAACTTTATTTCGTACAGCGCTGAGGGGAAAACCATGGCACCAAAAACATGGTACAAAACTTTATTTTTGTTATATCTTCGTGATAAATAATTATTGCTACTATTTTATTATACAAAAAAAAAATTATTTTTATAAAGATATTAACAAACCTCAGCTCTCGATAAATTAAACTTAGCTGGTGGTTAAGTGAGAATATCTAATAGAAGAATTTACCCGCCGCTAGGTGGCGCTAGCTGTTCTAGACAAATATCCGCGAAAATTTAACTGTTTGTTTGAAATTGCTGTCTTTTTTTATTGAAAAATCTTTTTGAGTAAAAATGCCAATCTTTTTTGTATTAACTTTCTCTTTTTTATATTTTTAGTCGAAAATGCGACTACTTTATTTTTCATTGAAAATTAATGTTTTATTTGAAAATTGAACTAATTTGTTAAAAATTCGCTGTTTTTTGTTGTTGAAAATAAAAATTTAGCTACTCTATGTTTGGTTGAAACTTCATCTTTTTTCAGTTAAAAACACAAAATTGTACTTCTTCGTTAAAAATTTAGCTTTTTGCTTGAAAATTTATTTCTTCCGTTAAAAAAATAATATTTTTTTGAAAATTTCTTTTCTGTTTGAAAATTCATCTTTTTCAGTTGGAAATTCATGTATTTTGTTAAATATTTGCACTTTATGTTGAAATTATTTTATGAATTCAAGCTTTTTTTTTATTTAAAATTTAAATCTATTCTGGATAAAAAAAATCGTTGCATTGGTGAAAAATTCTTCTCTTTGGCTGAAAATTGATCTTTTTTTTTGAAAGTTCAACTACTTGGTTGGACATTAAATTACTTTATTAAAAATTGATATTTTTGTTGAAAATTGAACTATTCTGTGTAAAATTCATTCCTTAAAATGAAAATTTGTCTTTTTTTGAAAAAAAATATACTTCTTCGTTAAAAAATTTATATTTTTTAGTTGAGAATTCGTCTACATGGTTAAAAATTCACGTATTTTGTGAAGTAATTGCCCTTTTTGTTGAAAATTGTTTTTTTTTTTATTTAAAATTAAAATCTTTATTGGAAAAAAATTTATTTTAATGGTTGAAGAACATTCTCTTTGGTTGAAAATTAATCTTTTTTACTTGAAAGTTAAACTAATTGGTTGGAAATTCAACTATTTTATTAAAAATGAATTGTTTTTTGTAGTTGAAACTTTAACTATTTTGTAAAAAATTCATTTTCTAAAATGAAAATTTAACTGTTTCATTTTTGGTTACAAATGGATCTTTTTTTATTTAAAACCTTTACTAATTTGTTGAAAAATCATATGTTAAACTGAAAAGTTAACTATTTTATTTTTGGTTAAAAATTGATCCTTTTTGTTTAAAAATTGAACTATTTGCTTGAAAATTAATTTCTTTGGTTGAAAAATTTATTATTTTTTTAGATATTCTTTTTTGGCCTGAAAATTGATCATTTATTTAGTTGATAATTATACTATTTTCTTAAAAATTCGAATTTTTTATTGATAATTTTTTAAACTAAAATTTTTTTTTAATTTTATATTTTTTAGATTAAAATTTATATATTTCGTTTAAAATTAAACTGTCTTGTTGAAAATTAATAATTTTACTGAAATTAATTTTTTTTTGATTATTTAACTGTTTTCTTAAAAATTCGCTTGCTTTTTTTCGTTTTAAAGTTTAAAAAAAAATTAAAATGTAGCTAATCCAGGTTTAGTTTAAAATCAACCTTTTTTCTTTTTTTTGAAAATTCGTTGCTTCTTGGTTAAAAATGTATCTACTTAGTTCTATCTTCTACTTAGCTTTATTAACAAAAAACAAACTTTGATTATTAATAATTTTTATAAAAAAGAAATGTTCTATTTATGGAATTTGAATTTTCGCGGGGCTTTGAGCTAAAACTCGTAGAGGATTGCATCTAGTGGGTGAAGAATCGGTTCTAAAATAAATTTTTTAGCGAAGAAAATAAAGTGAGAGGAGGCGAAGCAAGTAAGGGGAGTGAGGGGAAGGGATAGGAGAATGGAGTGGAGGGGAGGGGAACAGGAGAAGTAAAATGAAAGGGAGGAAGTAGTAAGAGGTGAGTAGGGGAAGTGAAGGGAGTGGAAGTAGGTTAATCGAGGGGAATGGAGGAAATAGGAGATAGATAAATAGGGAAATGGGAGATGTGGAGAAAGGGAAATAATGTGAATGAGGAGTGAAGGGAGAGGACTAAGAAGACATGCGGAGAGAGTAACAGAATTAAGTAGAAGAGAAAGGATAAGTAAAAGGAGAGGGAGAACGGAAGAGAGAGTAGGTAAACGAAGAATAAGGACGGTACAAAAAATAAATGGAAGAAGAGCAGAGGTAGTGAGGGGAAAGGAAGTGTGGAGATGAGAATTGAGGGAGGTGGGAGTAAGAGACATCCAGAGAGAAGATAGGATAAGTGAAAGGAGCGAGACTAGGGAAGTGCGGGAAGTAAAAGTACGGGAATGAGTGGAGGAAGAGTAGAAGAAATTATATAAGGGGTAGTAGGGGCAAGTGAGTGTCAGGAGAAGTGAAGAAAGAGTTGAGGAAAAAATGTTGAGGAGAGGAGAAGTAGGAGACATTCAAGAGGGGAGGATAATTTAGCAGAGGTTGTAGGATAAGTCAACGGAGTGGGTATGAAAGGGAGAGTAGGTGAATTGATAAAAGGTTTAAGGAAATTTTGGAGAGAATGTAATGGAGGTAAAGGAGAAGAGGTAAGTGAGGGGAGGGAAAGAAAAAACTTTCGGATAGAAAAGATGGACAAGTGGATGAAAGGTGTAGAACAGAGTAGAGAGGGTAGGATAAGTTAAAGTAGGTGGAGAAGGAATAGGAGAGTAGGGAAATGAAGGGAGAATAACTACAGGAAATTACTGGAAGGAGAGCAATGTAAGTAAATAGGGAAACTGAGAAGAGAGGGTAGGATAAGTTAAAGGAAGGGAATATAGAAGTGAATGGGAAAGAACTACAGGAAATGAGTAGAAGGAAATTAGAGAAGTGGATAGGAGAATTAAGTAAAGAGAGTACGATAAATTAAAGGATGTGGAGTAAGAACGGGAGAGTAGGGAAATTAAGAGAGAAGAATTACATAAAATGAGAGGAAGAAAATTAAGGAAAGTGGATATGAGAAATTAGTACAAAGGGTAGGATAAATTAAAAGAGGGAAGTAGGAAAGGAACAGTAGGGAAGTGAAGGGAGAAAAACTGCTGGAAATGGGTGGAAGGAGAGTAGCAGAAAAGAGACGGCGGGAAGTATACGAAATAGATAGGAAAATTGAATACAGACGGTAGGATAAATAAGGTGAAGTTAGGAAAGGAAAGTAGGGAAGTAAGGCAAAGGAAAGTATCGAAAGTTGATACGAGAGTAGGAATAAAGGTTGAGACAAGTGAAAGGAGGGAAACTAGGGAATGGAGAGTAGGGAAATTAAAAGAGTGGGAAAATGAAATTTTTTATAGTATCGGATCGGATAGGATACGAAATAAGAGGAGAGAAGAAAAGGGGGAAATTATAAGAGAGATGGGGTGATTTGATATAACTTAACAAACCTAAAAAAACCTACCTTATTTTATTCGAATTTACCTCTTCCTGTGTTTTACACAAAAAATTGGTATTTTAAAACAACAATAATAACAATTTGAATACGATTTAGACTCTTTTAAA
This sequence comes from Druon quercuslanigerum, assembly GCA_010014905.2. Classification (NCBI taxonomy): domain Eukaryota; kingdom Metazoa; phylum Arthropoda; class Insecta; order Hymenoptera; family Cynipidae; genus Druon; species Druon quercuslanigerum. The sequence continues at coordinate 30,478 of JAAAKG020142694.1, forward strand.
AATTGTCGATTATATTGCTCCTTTTTTTTTGTTGGAAATTTTCATTTTTAATAAAAAGAATAAACATTTCAAAGAACATTAATAACTTTATACCATTTTAGGTTATGTTAGCTATTTTACATCAAAAATTTGCATTAAAAAAAATGATTGTAGTACTAACCATCTTTACAATTTCGGATAAGTTTTGAGTATTAAAGTTTTTCACAGGAAACCGTTTTTTTTTTAATTTCTTAGTTTTTCAAGAATATCCATAATTTTTTAACAACTTAAGGTTATGTTCGCGTTTTACATTCCAAAATTGGCTTTAAAAAAATGATTGTAGGTTAAATAAGATTCAGACTCTTAAAATATATTAAAATATTTTAAAAATTAAAATATATTTAACAATTTCAGGTTATGTTAATATTCTCATCGGAAATCAGTAATTTAAAGACAAAAAACTTTTTTTTAAAGAAAATTTACAATCTAATTTAAAGTTTTTGGTTATGCTATTTCATTGTTTTTTGGCGGAATATGGGATATTTATTACAAAATAAACAAAAATTTAAAAAAGATTCAACTTTTAACCATTTTAGGTTATGTTAGCGTTTTACACCAAAAATTGCTTATTTAAAACAAAAATCATTATCACTTGAACCAAATTAACACCATTTTAACCATTTCAGGTTATGCTAACATTCTTTTAATTGCAATTTTAAACAAAAAATGTTATGTTTTAAAAAAGATTTGCAACCTTATGTCATTTTATAAGATTTCGTCGAAAATTGGTATTTTTATTAGAAAATAAAATATAAAATTTCAATGAAAACTTACAACTTATAACCATTTTAGGTTATGGTAGCATTTTACGCCAAAAATTAGTATTTTCAAACAAAAATCATATAATTTGAACAAAATTTAAAATCTTTGACCCCAAAATATTATACCTAAAAATATGATCAATTTTATAACAATTTTAGGTTATGTTAACATTCTTTATCGGAAATCAGTAATATAAAAAATTAGGTTTAAAAGAAGATTTGTAATCTTATACAATTTTTGTTTATGTTATGCTAATGTTGTTTGTCAAAAAAATGGGACTTTTATTCAACATAGTTTTTAAATTTGAAAGAAGATTCACAACTTTGAACCATTTTAGGTTATGTTATCGATTAACGCAAAAATTTGTTATTTTCAAACAAAAATCATCATAACTTGAACAAAATTTGGAATCTTTTAACAAAAAAATTTAATTTTTTTAAATAATTAACACAATTTTAACAATTTCAGGTTATGCTAACATTCCTTATCGAAATCGACAATTGTAAAATAAAAAACATTAGGTTCACACGAAGATTTGCAACCTTATATCATTTTTAATGATCTTTTGTTATTCTTTTCCGTCGAAAAATGGTATTTTTATTAGAAAATAAAAAATAAAATTTCAAAGAAGATTCACAACTTTGAACCATTTTAGGTTATGTTAGCGTTTTACGCCAAAAAATTTTATTTTCAAACAAAAATCATTATAATTGAAACAAAAGTTAGAATCTTTTATCAAAAAAAAAAATTATACTTAAAAAAGATTAACAACTTTATAACAATTTCAGGTTATGTTATCATTCTTTCTCGTAAATCGGTAATTTCAAATAAAAAATATAAGGTTTAAAAGAAGATTTGCAATCTTACACAATTTTTTTTTATTTAATGCTAATGTTTTTTGTCCAAAGTTGGGATTTTTATTTTAATATATTTTTAAAATGACAAAGAAGATTCACAACTTTGAACCATTTTAGGTTATGCTAGCGTTTTACGCCAAAAATTAGTATTTTCAAACAAAAATTATTATATTTTGAACAAAATTTAAAATATTTAATTTAAAAAATTGTACGCCAAAGAAAAGTAACAACTTTATAACAATTTAAAGTTATATTAACATTCTTTATCGGAAATCGGCAATTTTAAACAAAAAATATTATGTTATGCTAAGGTTTTTCGTCGAAAATTTGGATTTTTATTGAAAAAACATTTTTTTAATTTCACAAAGATTCACAACTTCCAACCATTTTGGATTATTTTAGCGTTTTACTAAAAAAAATGGGTAATTATTATAATTTTAAAAAAAATTTTAATCTTTTAACAAACAAAAAAATTATACTTTAAAGAAGATTAATAATTTTATAATAATTTCAGGTTATGTTAACATTCTCCACCAAAAACGATAATTTTAAACCGTGTTTGGTTATGTTAGCGCTGCATAAAAAAATTGGTATTTTGAAACAAAAATCATTATAATTTGAACAAAACTTAGAATATTTGAACAAAAATTTCTAATTTAAAGAAAATTATTTTTTTTCACTATTTCAGGTTATGTGAACATTCCCACGAAAATGAATAATTTTAAACAAAAAACATTAGCTTTAAAAGAAAATTTACAATCTAATACAATTTTTTGTTGTATTATGCTTAATATCTTTCGTCGAAAAATGGGGTTTTGTATTAAAATAAATTATTTAAATTTTAAAGAAGATTCACAACTCAGAACCATTTTGATTTTTTTTAGCGTTTTACTCGAAAAATTCATATTATCAAAGAAAAAACATTATATCTTGAAGAAGATTTAGAATCTTTTATCAAAAAAGTTAAGACTTAAAAAAAGATGAATAATTTTAAACCAACAAATATTAGCTTTAAAAGAAAATTTACAATCTAATACAATTTTTGGTTGTATTATGCTAATGTTTTTCGTCGAAAATTTGGATTTTTATTAAAAAACATTTTTTAAATTTTAAAGAAGATTCAGAACTTAGAACCATTTTGATTTTTGTAGCGTTTTACTCGAAAAATTCATATTATCAAAGAAAAAACATTATATCTTGAACAAGATTTAGAATCTTTTATCAAAAAAATTATACTCTAAAAAAGATTATTAATTTTATAACCATTTTAGGTTATGTTAACATTCTTCAGCGGAAATCAGTAATTTTGAACAAGAATGATTAGGCTTTAAAGATTATTTTCAATCGTTCATAATTTTTGTTTATTTTATGCTAATGTTTTATGTCAAAAATTGGGATTCTTATTTTACAATATTTTATAAATTACAAAGAATATTTACAACTTTGAACAACTTTGGATTATTTTAGCGTTTTACTCAAAAAATTGATAATTGCAAAGAAAAAACATTAGAATTCTTGAAAAAATTTAGAATATTTTAATTATGTTATGTTATGTTATCAAAAATATATATATATTATTCTATTATTTT
>JAAAKG020142695.1:0-11548 GCA_010014905.2 Druon quercuslanigerum
TGTTGAAAATTAATAATAAAATAATAATAAATAATAATTATAATAATAAATAATGATAAAAAAATAAAATAAAATAAAATAATAATAAATAATAATAAAAACCAGATTTAAAGTTGAAAATTTATGTATTTTGTTGATATTTTGTCTTTTTTTAGAAAATTAATCATCTTGGTTAAATAATAATTTTTTGTTGTTGAAAATCCATTTTTTTAGTTGACAATTAATTTTTTTAACTCAAAATGTCACTAATCCATTTTTGGCTAAAAGTTGATATTTTTTAGTTAAAACGTAGTCTCCTTAGTTTAAAATTCAACTACTCGCATAACAATTGAATCACTTTGTTCAAAATTCATTTCCTTGGTTAAAGATTTAGCTATTTTGTTAAGAGCTCGTTTTTTTGCTGGAAATTAATTTTATGAACTGAAAATTGAACATTCATTTTTTCAAAAAGTTGATCATTTTCAGTTGACAAATCTTTTTTTTAAGTTTTTGTTGTTATTATTGAACATTAATTTTCCTAATAGAAAGTTTAGATATTTCATTTTTAGCTGAATCCGAATCCGAAAATGAAGTTTTTACGATGGCGTCTGTCTGCCTGTCTGTCAGGACGTCTGTGAACACAATGACTCTCGAAAAAATGAACAGATCAAATCGATTTTTGGCACACTTTTTTCAGGCCCTAAAAAAAAGGACAAGTTCAATAACCAGCCATTTCGGATAAAAATTCAAAAAGTGAACGCATTTTGAAAATTTTTGAGACCACTTTTTTCTGAATTTGAACATTCTATTTACGAATATTTATATTATTAAAAAAGACGAAAAATTTAACCTAATGACACTTTTTGATAAAAAGAAAATCCTCACAGTTATAACATTTTCCAAATTTTTTTTATCTATCGGAAATCTAAATTTTAAGCCAAACAGCGCACGGTATGAAAAAAGGTCAAGAGAAGAGAAACATTGCTTGTAACAACTTTTCGGATTTTCTTGAAAAATCAAAAATTTAAATTTTGATTGCACATAAAATAATGATAGTGGGAAGATTTTTTGTAAAAATTCATATTTTATAGTTAAAAATTCTTCTGTTTTTATGAAAATTCATCTTTTTTGCTTGAAACTTCAATTTTTGTGTTGAAAATTCGTCTTTTTGTTTCAAATATCAACTATTACAATAATGTTTTGTTAAGAATTCATTTTTACATTCTCATCCTAACGAAAAGGTATTGGCCAAGAAAAACCCACTATTTTTTATTCAGATTTAAAAATTTTTGTTTAAAAATTTAATGATTTGATTAAAAGTTCAATTATTTTTTTAAAAATTAAACTGTTTTTTTGACATAAGCTTTTTTGGGATGAAAATTAAACCATTATTATAGAAAACTCAACTGTTTAAAATAAGATTATCTTTTTCATTGAAAATTCATATTTTAGTGTCGAAAATTCAACGATTTCATATATAAAAGAAGATTTTTTTGTTAAAAAATGCATAATTTGGTTAAAAGTTCAGTTATTTGGTTCACCATCTGATCATTTTGTCATAATTTTTGGCTTGAAAATTATATTTTTTAATCTAGAAATTTAATTCGTGCCTTTTGTGGTAAAATTTGCCTTTTATTCGATAATTTATGTATTATAATAAAAATTCGTTTTTTTTTAAATTAAAATTAAACCATTTTTGAACAAAATTAAAGTTTTTAAAAAAAAATTCAATACTTGGTTAAGAATTCATTTTTTTTAATTCATTTTATTCTTCGTTGAAAATTACACTATTTTGGTAGAAAATTTAACTGTTTGGTTTAAGATTAACTTTTTTGTTTAAAATTCACACTTTAGGGTCCAAAATGCAGCAATCTTGTAGAAAATAAAACTTTTTCTTTCAAAATTCATTAATTTGATTACAGAATCATTTATTTTGTTTGAGAATCTTATTGATTTTTTAAAATTCATTATATGCTTAGTTGAAATTTAATTATTTCAATTAAAAATTAAAATATTCCATTTTTGTTTTAAAAAATAATATTTTTTAGTATAAAATTCATGTATTTTGTTGAAATTTATATTTTTAAAAGGACATTAATATTTTTCAAAAAGGAAAGGAATTAATACAAAAAATTATCTAAAGATGCTTTTACTAAAATTAATACTTTTTACAAAAGTGTAAATAAAAATACTTCTTTTAATAAATTGAGGTAACATTATTTGGACTAAATTAAAATAATTCTTAAAATATTCATAAAACTTTGGCTAAAAATTATATTTTTTGAATTTAATTCATTTTATGCTTGGTTAAAAATTGTTTCAACTGAAAATTAAAATATTCAATTTTTAGTTAAAAAATAATTTTTTTAGTGGACATCTTATTTATTATTGAATATTTTATTGCAAGCAATCTTTTTTAAAGAACATAATATTTTTGGTTACAAATTTATTTTTTTGTTTGAAAATTGAATTATTTTTATAATTGAATAAATAGATAAAAGTTGCTGTTGCAGAAATGAGCGAAAACTTATTCAATTTTTCTCATGAGTAATTTTTGATAGGACACGTAGTTTTTGTTTTAATCGTAAAAAAAATCTTCAAGATTTTGAAAAATTTAATTTTTCAAAAAACGACACAAGGTACGAACTAAAATTAAAAGACTAAAGTGTTCCATCCCAAAAAGATCTATAAATTTGTTATTAATCATCTTTAGATAGGACGATTAGATTTTCTTTCAATCGTGAAAAATAAGATTAAATTTTTTTTAGATTTGTGGAAAAACGACACAAGTTGCAGTAAAATGTTTGAGAATAATTTCTATTTTAATAGAATGCGTATTTTTTTAATAATAAAAATGAGACAGTGAAAACACTTTTGGTTCAATACTAATGCATATTATGAATGGTAATAATATAAATTTATTGAAATAATATAAATTTTTCAGAATGACTAAGAATAAAATTTAATGTAAAATAAGACACAAATATTAATGTTATCATTAATTAATCATTATTTTTTATTTGATATAATAGAGTTGAACGTAATGTAGAAAAATTCGAATTTTCGACGAAATCAAGTGCGAAGTATCAGATACGTGATGAGACTGTCTTCGTTAAAGCCCAAGGAGGTTTCACAAAAGAGATTTCACAAGGTTTAATTTGTGAAGGCCGAGTGTACAGCGCGAGGTGAATTCATGATCTTTTTTTTAGTTAGAACTTAAACTATTTGAATAAAATGTTATCTTAGTAGGTTAAAAACTCAACTATTTGGCTAAAAATCCAAAAATTTTGTTAAAAAGTCAAATTTTTAGTAGAAATTTAACTTTTTTTATCATTCATCGTATTAGATGGAAAATTTATCCGTTTTACCTGAAAGGTCAACTATTTGTTCGTTAATGCACTTGATTAGCAAATAATACATTTTTTGCTTGTAAATTCAATTTTTGGTTGAAATTCGAACAATTTTATTAAAAATTCACTTTTTTGCCAGAAATTTCAACTGTTCTTCGTTGAACTTTAATTTTTTTTTAAGAATTCTTATATTCTTCTTGAAAAAATATAATCTTTTTTTTATATGAAACTTCGTTTGTTTAATATTCCTATTTATGAAAAACATATTTAGTTAAAAATTTTAATTTTCCACATAAATGCTAACTGCATTAATGTACCCAAAAAAGAAAGATCCACTATTTTTGATTCAGAATTAAAAATTTTCGTTTCAAAATTTAATGATTTGGTTTAAAATTTAATTATTCTTTTAAAAATTCAAAAAATTGGGTAGAAAATTAAAATGCAAATTCAACCATTTATTATAGAAAACTCAACTGTTTGAATTAAAATTATCCTTTTTATTAAAAATTCATATTTCAGTGTCGAAAACAAAATAAAATTTTTCTGTTAAAAAATGCATAATTTGATTAAAAATTCAGTTATTTCGCTTACAATTTGATCATTTTGTCATAATTTTTGGTTCGAAAATTATATTTTTTAATCTAAAAATTTAATTCGTGCCTTTCGTGGTCAAATTTGCGTTTTTATTCGAAAATTTATAGTATTATATTAAAAATTCATTTTTTTAAAATTGAATATAAACCAATTTTGTACAAAATTAAAGTTTTTTTTTAAAAGTTATATACTTGGTTAAGAATTAATTTATTTTGTTGCAAATTCATTTTATTTTGGTTGAAAATTAAACTATTTTGGTAGAAAATTAAACATTTTCTTTAAAAAATCATTAATTTGATCACAGATCAGATTTATTACAGAATTATTTATTTTGTTTTAGAATCTTATTGATTTTTGAAAATTCCATTTATTCTCGGTTGAAATTTTATTATGTCAACTAAAAATTAAAATATGCCATTTTTGGTTAAATGTTTATTTCTTTAATAGAAAATTGAATTATTACGTTGAACATTCGTGTTTTTTTGAAAATTCATTCGTTTTATTTTGTAGAATCTTTTTTTTAAGAGGAAAGTTCAGCCGAAAGTTTAAAATTTAACTAATTAGATAAAAGTTCAACTTTTTTTATTAAACATTTAATCATTTGGAAGAAAATTTTAATATTTTGTAAAAAATTCATCTTTGTCCAAATTTCCAGTCTTTTGTTCAAAATTCCTTTCTTCCTATAGAAAAAATCATCATTTTTGATAGAAAAGTTCTAGTTTAAAAATCTTTAAATTTTTCTTTCAATCTTAAAATTTATTCAAAATAAAAAAAAAAGTTTAAACTTTAATCTTTTTGATTTGAAAAACCAGTTGGCTCAAATTCTTCTTGACAAACTTTATTTTGCTTAAATATTCATAATTTGAGTTAATAATTTATCTCTGGTTGAAAATTTCACAATTTTTTCTAAACTTTGTTCTTTTTTAGTTAAAAATTAATTTTTACACTGAAAACTTAACTATTCTTTTTTTTTCAAATAATCTTTTTAATATAAATATTCATCTACAAAGAGATTTAACTATATTGTTGAATATTCAACTATTTTGATCAAAAATTACCTTTTTTTTTGAAAATTTAACTGGTACCTAAATTAATTTTACTAAAATAAATTGACTCCTCTGTTTTCGTGAAAAAAAATATTTTTTTATTTTTTGAGAGCATTTTGACTCTGCAGTCTATAATATAAAAATTCCTCATTAAACTATTAAATTATCAATAACCGGACGTACTGGAAACCTGTTTTTTTATTAAAAATAATGCACATTCTTGCAACTTTTTCACAATCCATATTGTACTCATTATATTAACAAGATACATAGTAATATCAGTTAAATGCACCTACGATAAGCTGATGCAATAATTATCGATGTGTAATTTATGACATTTATTGTGCGCATTTAGTATAGTTTTTAATGCACTTATTACAAAATGATGAAAATGGCATTGTCAGAATTAAGTAGATGCATGATTCTAATTCCAAAGATTTTTTTATCAACTCTTAATTGCACCAGTTGGGTCATTACTCAATGCGACGTAATTATATTTTGAACCAATTTGTATAAATTTGCATACAATTACCTTTTTTATGCAAATAGTAACTAAAAAAAAAGATTGCCGAGTTTAAAGAGTTTCTTGACAAAATCCTTCTCGAAAAAAAAGGCTTGTCACAAAAATAGTCACATTTTCAGTGAAAAAAAAAATTTACAAAAAAACAATTTTTAACAAAACAGTTAAATTTTAAGAAAATAAATGAATCTTTTACTAAAATAATGAATCTTTAACCAAAGAAATCAATTTTCTAAAGCGTTCGTAAAAAAAATTAATTTTCACCAAAAAAATAATTTTCCTTAAGGCCATGTTATGAGTAGGTCACGTCACCGGATTCCTACCTTACCGACACTTTTTTTATTTTCTAACTTATTTTCCCACGAAGCACCACATCGAGTTGAAAATTTGGGATGATAAATAAGAGGCACTAAGAAAGGTGGGTCAGTTTCTAAATTTTAATAATTATAAAAAAGTTTTTCTTGTAAATATTTTTTTTTATAATTATTAAAATTTCGGACCGGACCCAAATTACTTAGTGCTTTTTATTAATTATCCCAAATTTTCAAGTCGATGTGGCTCATCGTGTGAAAATAAGTTAGGAAATAAATAAAGTGTCGGTAAGGTAGAAATCTGTCACGTGACCCACTCGTCACATGGCCTTAAGGAAATTATTTTTTTGGTGGTAATACTTTAGTTAAAGATTCATTATTTTAGTTAAAGATTCATTTCTGTACTTAAAATTCAAGTATTTTGTTGAAAATTGTTTTTTTGTAAATATATTTTTTTTAACTAAAAATGTAAATTGTCCATTTTTGTCGAAAATTTGTATTTTTAATGGAAATTTAATCTTCTTGCTCAAAAATTCATCTGGTTAGGGTAAAAATGCATCTGATTGATTGAAAATTCATTTATTCCGAAGAAAATTTGTCTTTCTTTGTAGGAAATTTATCTTTTGGATAGAAAATTTAACTATTAGTTTGAAAAGTTATTTCTTTACCTAAACATTTAACAGTTGTGTTGTAGATTCGGTTTTTTGTAGAGATGAATTTTTTAACGAAAAATTAAACTATTCGATTTTTTGTTGAAAATTTATATTCATTGTTAAATAATTTATTTTCTTTATTAAGAATTCATCTGTTTCGGTAAAAATTATTTAAGTTTGTATAAATATGTCTTGCCGGGTAAAAAAATTCATCTTTTGGGTTGAAAATTTAACTATTGTGTTAAATTTTTTTTAAATTTATTATTTCAGTTACAAATTATTTTCTTTACTTAAGGCCATGTGACGAGTTGGCCACGTGACCAGATTTCTACCTTACCGACACAATCTTTATTTTCTAACTTATTTTCACACGATGCGCAACATCAAGTTGAAAATTTGGTATAATAAATAAGAAGAACTAAGAAATCTGCTTCTGGTCCTAGATTTTACTAATTATAAAAAAAGTTTTTTTTGTAAATAATTTTTTTTACTTTTTTGATAATTATTAAAATTTTGTACGAGACCCAAATTTCCTAGTGCCTTTTATTTATTAATTATCCCAAATTTTCAACTTGAGGTGCCGCATCGTGTGAAAATAAGTTAGGAAATAAAAAAAGGCTTGGTAAGATAATAATCTGGTCACGTGACTCACTCGTCACATGGCCTCAAGTAAAGAAAATAATTTGCAACTGAAATTATAAATTAAAAAAAAATTTAATGCAATAGTTGAATTTTCAACCCAAAAGATGAATTTTTCTACCTAACAAAGACCTATTTATACAAAATTAAATAATTCTTAACGTAACAGATGAATTCTTAATAAAGGAAATAAATGTTTTAACAATCTATATAAATTTTCGAAAAAAATCGAAGTTAAATTTTTCGTTAAAAAATTCATCTCTACAAAAAAAAACGAATTTTCTGCGGAATAAATGAATTTTCAATCAGGCAGATGCATTTTTACCCTAAGCAAATGAAGTTTTAAGCAAGAAAATAAAATTTCCATTAAAAATACAAATTTTCGACAAAAATGGGCAAGTTACATTTTTAGTTTTAAAAAAATATTTACAAAAAGCAATTTGCAACAAAGTAGTTAAATTTTAAGTAAAGAAATTAATCTTCTACTAAAGTAATGAATCTTTAACCAAAGAACTCAATTTTATAAAGTGTTACTAAAAAAATTTCATTTTCACGAAAAAAATAATTTACTTAAGGCCATGTTAAGAGTAGGTCACCTGACCAGATTCCTACATTACCGAAACTTTTCTAGTTTCCTAACTTATTTTCACATGAAGCATTAAATCGAGTTGAAAATTTGGGATAATAAATAAGAAGCACTAAGAAATTCTTGTCTGGACCGAAATTTTAATAATTATAAAAAAAGTTTTTTTTTTGTAAATATTTTTTTTTATTTTTTTGATAATTATTACAATTTCGGTCCTGACCCAAATTTCTTAGTGCTTTTTATTAATTATCCCAAAGTTTCAACTTGATGTAGCGCATCGTGTGAAAATAAATTAGGAAATAAAAAAAGTGTTGGTAAGATAGGAATCTGGTCACGTGACCCACTCGTCACATGGCCTTAAGTAAAGAAAATAATTTGTAACTGAAATAATAAATTTTAACAAAAAAACAACAATTTTAACAAAATAGTTGAATTTTCAACCCGAAAGATGAATTTTTCTACCCAACAAGACCTATTTATACAAAATTAAATAATTTTTAACGAAACAGATGAATTCTTAATGAAGGAAATAAATGTTTTAACAATGTATATAAATTTCCAAAAAAAAATCGAATTTAAATTTTAAGTAAAGAAATGAATATTAAACTAAAATAATAAATCTTTAACCAAAGAAATCAATTTTCTACAGTTTTATTGAAAAAATTCATTTTCACCAAAAAAATCATTTACGTTAGGCCATGTTATGGGCGGAGGGGATTCAGGTGATCAGATTCCTACCTTACCGACACTTTCTTTATTTCCTAACTTATTTTCACACGAAGCACCACCTCGAGTTGAAAATTTGGGATAATAAATAAGAAGCACTAAGAAATCTGCGTTTGGCCCTAAATTTTAATAATTATAAAAAAAGTTTAAAAAAATTTTTTTTTATATAGTTATTAAAATTTTGGTCCAGACCCAAATTTCTTAGCGCTTTTTATTAATTATCCAAAATTTTCAACTCGATGTGGTGCTTCGTGTGAAAATAAGTTAGGAAATAAAGAAAGTGTCGGTAAGGTAGGTATCTGGTCACGTGACCCACTCGTCACATGAAAAATGTTACCAGAATTGTTGAATTTTCAACTTAAAAAATGAATTTTTCTACCCAACAAGACCCATTTATACAAAAAAATTTAACAATGTTTATAAATTTTCGAGAAAAAAAATCGAATAGATAATTTTTTGTTAAAAAATTCATCTTTACAAAAAAATGAATCTTTAACACAATAGTTAAATGTTAAAGTAAAAAAATAACTTTTTAACCGAATAGTTGAATTTTCAATAAAAAAAAATTTTATCTTTACAAAAAAATGAATTTTTAACAAAATAGTTCAATTTTGAGGCAAGCAAATTAATTTTTAACTAAAATAATGGATCATTGACCAAAAAATAAATTATTAACCCAATAGATGAATTTTCAATCCAAACGCTGAATTTTATACCAAATGACAAGTTTTTGAAAATTATTATATTTTTTTTATTTATTTTTTTATCAGTTTAAAATTAGATTAGTTTAAGACAAAATAGTTAAATTTTCAAGGAAACAGATGAATTTGCAACCATGAAAGAAATTGGTTGATTGACGACTAAAAAATCCCGAAAAATAAAATTCCTGAATAATAAAACTCCCGAATCGGAAAATTCCCTAAAAGTTGATAATATTGGCAATTTGGAAACTTCCTAAATTATGAAATTCCCAATAATTTGTAATATTACAAATTTGAAACTTTCCGAATTTTACAATTTAATTTTTTTTATAAATATGGATGACATTTTTTTAAAGTAATGTAATTTCAAATACAAACAATAATTTCAGAAACTTCAAACATAAAAAATATTTTATTGTTGTATTTATAATAAATAAATAGCATTTATAAAAAAACTTGTGTAATCGTTTAAATCCGGGAATTTTATAATTATTAATTTTTTATTTATAATTAATTTTATTATTGGGGAATCTGACAGTATCGGGGATTTTACTTTTCGGGACTCACCAGATAAAAAATTAATTTTCAATAAAGAAATCTAATTTTCAACCGGCTATTAAAATTCTTAATCAAAGAAATTAATTTGTAACCAAAAAGGTGCAGTCATCAACAAGAAGATCAATATTTTATAACAAACGACAAAGTTTCAATAAAATATTGAAATTTTAAATGATAATAGCTGAATTTTTAAGTGAAGAAGATAAAAGTTAAACTAAACATGAAATATTTAAATTTTCAAGCAAGAAATCAATTTTTTTATAAAAATAATGAACCAGTGGCCAAAAAATTAAGTTTTCAACCCGATAATTTAATCTTAAGAAAATATTTAACTTTTCAACCAAGAAAATTACATGTCCATTAAAACAGATAAATTTTAACAAAAAAAAAGACTGGTTAGATTTTCAATAAAAAAATTAATTTTTGATCAATAAAACTGATTTTCCATTAAAGAAATTAATTTTCAACTATGGTCACCAAGGAGATTAATTTTCTACCACAAAACATCTATTAAATCAGATAAATTTTAATAAAAAAAGACCGGTTGGATTTTCAATAAAAAAATTAATTTTTAATAAATAAAACTGATTTTCCATCAAAGAAATTAATTTTAAACTAAAAAGGTGAATTGGTCACGAAGGAGATTAATTTTCTACCACGAAACACAATATTTAAAAAAATGCATAAATTTTAAACTTTAGAGGTTAAATTTTAAACCAAACCTAGAATGTTTACATTTTCAGTTTAAAAAATTGATTTACAACAACAAAAATTTTCAACAAAATATCCCACACGCTGCGAGACATATTTTGTTAATGGAAAAAATAATCTGGTAGTTTTAAAGACTTCTAAGCAAAAAAAAAATTATTTTGGCTCAAGTAGATTCCAGGACTATGAGAAATTTTCTGAAAAAGTATATTTTTCTAATTCAGGAAACCACTGTGGTCACGACTCAGTGAAGGCAATTTTATATGCTGATTATATGTATATATACAATCGCCTTGAAATCTGTTCTGCAGTTCATGGACTAATATATAATAAAAAATTTATTTTACCGAAATTCGTATGAGCGAAAAACATTTAACTATCATTTTTATATACACGAATTGTTAATTTTTCTAATTTTCAGTTTTTTCTCATCACTATTTGCCAAATTTTTTATATTTTCAAATAACCATTTGGCTTCATTTTTATTTTTCTGAATAATTATTTAAAATAATTTTTCTTTTACCGAATAAACATCATTTGAAAAAAGTTTCACATTTCTGAATTACCATTTAACCTCATTTTATTTTTTCGAATAATCATCGGCACTAATGTTGTTTTTCGGGACAATCGATTTTTTTTTACTAAATAACCATTTGAAATATTTATTATTAAAGAAATGATATTACATTTTTCGAATGAATAAAAATGATGAAAAATGGTCACTTGGTAAAATAAATTGAAGTAAAATAGTATTTCAGAAGAATAAAAAGTATATAAAGCGTGAAATCTTTAAAATGAAAATGATGTAAACATATGGATTCAGTCAAATTAAAAATGATGTAATTATGTAAAGTAGTACTTATTTCGGAAGAATGAAAATGGTGTAAAATGCCTATTACGTAAAATAAAAGTGATCTAGAACGGCATTTTGGTGATAAAATGTTATGTAGAATAGTATTTCAAAAAAATGTATGTAAGACGAGTAAAACTGTGATTCGGCTAAATAAAAATTATGTAAAATAATACTTATTTCGGAAGAATGAAAATGGTGTAAAATGGCATTTTGGTGGTAAAAAATGATTTAAAAAATGATTTCGATATATATATATGTATATATATATATATATATATATACATATATATGAGTAAAATTGTGATGCAGCAAAATATAAAAAAA
>JAAAKG020142697.1:0-11547 GCA_010014905.2 Druon quercuslanigerum
ACACCAACGAATCTACTAATCACTTGCCGCGTTCGCGACCGTGTTTAGTAGCGAAGTACCGGGTCATGAGTACCTGTAGGATGGATTGTGGGCCAATAATAATAATATGCTTGTTCTCAAGAAGGGTGGGACAAAAAGTATCGTGTGTATCAAGGGCATACGCCTATTTTGTATCTTGTGTCGCTGTAGAATTTCAAAACGGATGTGATTTAAATCTAATTTCTTCATATGAAATACTTACAGTAAAGTTTCCAATTGTACACGATTGACATGTCCTTATTTTAAACCCTGGTATTTTAAGTTGTTCAGTTGTATGTAATTTACTTTTTTCTTCATTTTTTAATCTCGCATAGCGTTCCCGTGTACGAAATCGCGCAATTTTAAGAGTTCTCGTCAACCTTTGGACCCATTCTGTCGTCTTACGGGTTCGATTCCCGCCTCGCACTCTGGAAGAGCCTCGGTGGCCCATGCGGTGAACACGAGCCTAGCAAGGGAGTTGTTCATCTCGGGAGAGTCGTGGGACCGGTACCTCTAGAGAAAAAGGTTCTGTAAGTACTTAAGTCTGTTGCTCTTGGTGTTTCGGAACCCACCTTAAACTGTAGATCCCCCTGCCACCACCAAGTAACTGTGTGGGTGGTGTATAAAAGATAGGGAAGAAGGTGCAAGAAAAATGTAAACCCTTAGGGGACACATTAGAAGCTTCCATCCACTAAAATTTTACAAATATTTAAAGAATACATAAAACATACTAAATTTAGTATTGTTAACTAATACGCAAATCGAGATACATTTATGGCAACCCTCGAGAAAGTGACCATACGCGCGGTAGCTTCGTTTTTACAGGAGGAGGTAATGAAGAAGGTATCCAACACAGGAACTCCATAAGAGGGCCTGACTTTGCAATTTAATAGCAATTCGAATTTTTTAGATATCGGAATAATTTTTTTCACCATAAAAGAACAAATAAAAAACTATCGATTGGTGTTTTCAATTTGGATGTCAATAAACTGCCCAAAATATCGAAAGCATTTTTGGATAGAGTTGGATTTTTATATTTTTTAGAAAAGCTTTACACAGGACTGTCCCGGTATATATAATTAGTTACGAACGCATTTTTATAATGCAATCAAATGATATGATGAGAGCAGTGCGCCCCGACATGTTGGACAAATCCTGGTTTTTACCCCATAATTGATGGACTGGGTCGCAGTCAAGTGCACGATGGGGCACCTATAGCTTAAGACGGGTTCTGAACCACCAGAACCTCGGTAAAGGTACATAACAAAATTTCCAGATGTACCGGCTCAGGGATCGAACGCCGGACCTCTGACATGAAGTTCGAGTGTCTAACCTACTGAACTACAATCAATTATTATACGAAAAATCTTATTAATCAATGGTAAACAAAACTATCGGGATTCCAATGTTGCAATCCTCAAATTTGTGACAATAGCTCTTAAAGTAACCCTCCACATTAAAATCTTCCATTTCGCGAAAAATATAGTCTATAAAATTCTAAGAAGATTCTGATAGAAATTTTTTTTCAGCTGCAGGCCAGAAATGAAAATGTCAGTTGTTCATTGAATAAGATATATGACCCTCGCAGTCATGTATTTCATACATTTAATTTGAAATGTATGATAACTAAATCTTACTGTACTTCATTCTTACACGAAGAGAAATTTCGGGAAATTAATTCATAGCTATTCACGGAATCTCGGGACCCTTGCTTTTAAAGCATAGGTTTAGAAGTTTCAGGTATCAGGATTTCAGGTTTTGAAAGGTATGCTTTAAGATCATAGAATCCGAGACTTTAAAGCACGTAAAAATTGTAGCTCTAAAATCACGAGCTTCCGTAAATTAATATCTTGAAATGTCTCTCCATGTAGATTGTTCCAATTTACAATTGTTCTAATTCGAAATTTTTCTGTAGCGTACAAATTTCCAAATTTGTCAATACTGACTTTCAGTTTCCTACCTTTCGGGGAAGGCTCATATACAATTCTTGACTTCCAATTAATGAAAATATAATTTAATTTAATTAATAATTAATTTAATTTGTTTAATTTGTCATAAAGACAATGAAAAAAGTTGGACGATTTGAATTGGAAAATCTCGAATTTTTTGTGGGTGTGATAATATCTACATATGTACATTGTACATTCTACAATGTACACTATACACGTAGATCACACATTATTATCATGATAGCGTTTTTAGTTTATTCAGTCGAGCATTCAAAGGTAGAGCAAATCAAAAGGAACTATATTGACAATGATAAACTGTGACGCAATCACTAAGATGCGACGTTTCGCCCGAAACCGGAAGTCGTGTGTACCTTATTAGTACCTAACCCGTTCGCCAGTAGATACGGATTCTACGCGAACCACAAGCAATGTATACTTTTTCTTCTGTCGAAAGTTCAGTTTGCCGCCGGATTTCCCTGCGACCACCTCGCGAACTTCATCCGTCTTTAAAAATTCGCAAACAAGTGAGAAACATATTCAACAAAACTTCAGTTTAATGCAAAAGTGGGAAAAGTATACAATACACAAACAAACTGCAAGCCTTTTTTGGAGCTAAAACAATTATATGCTGCTAAAAAGTGTTTTGATGTGGAAATTGCGGTTTGGATCATACAAAAAACTAATAAATAAATTTATTCCTTATACAATCAAAAATAATTGTTTCTAAAACAATAAATTGAAAGAAATTAAATACACTTTGATAATTTTAAAGAAGGTCCGGCTAAATAAGTAATACACAATTATTTACTGAATAAAAAATATTTACTTAATTATGTTAAATATCTAAACATAATACTTGAATACACCAAAGGAAAAGAAAAGATTAAAAGTACGAAGAAAATGAATATATTATATATTTTCTATAATTTCTCAGGAGTGTTACTTAGTTTTTATTTTACAACAGAGGGGACGAAGGATGCAAATTACGTATATAAATAAAAAAGTGAAAAAATAATGAGTATAGGACTAGGATGAAAAGAAGAATCGTAATTCCTTCTTCTCTTGTGGTTTCACAAAATGATATGTTTGGAACGCTACCGTTAACCACAGGCGGATCCTGCACAGGAAACAGAATTACATACATAAGGCACACATAACATATGTAAGAACTCGTATTAGTATATGGAAATGGACAGCGGAAAGTTGGCATTTGCAAGACCCGCATGTTAATTTTTTAGATAATATGTAGATGCGGGTGAAACGCCTTAATTTCATTTCAGTCAGCTGACGTAGTCGACAAGTATATCTCAGAGTGTCATATTATTTATCAGCCAGAAATCACCGTGCGCAAGATAACCTGGGGAAATATAGCGCATGCTTTACTGAACAAACATTCCAATTGTATATACAAAAAAATTGTCTGCAAAGATGATAGAGGTGCATTTAAAAAAATGGTTAGTTGGGCAAACTATTTAGTTTGTAAGCTATGGTTCTGCTACTTTGTTAGTTGGGAAAACCATATACTTAGTTCCTGTTACTAACTGAATTGTCTGTGCAACTAATGGAGTTGATGTACGAACTAATAATATAACAGTATCAACTAATAAAATAGCAGTAACATATCTTAATAACGAAATAGTTGGCTCAACTAACCATTTTTTTCAGTGTGTTTTTTAAAATTACGAATTGTTAATCTAGCTATAAGAAAACAGTTCCTGAGTTTTCATCTGCTTGGAATTATTTTATCTTAGATTTTTGTGTATTACAGAGTGTATTTTACACGAAAGTATTTTTACACGAAAAGCGAATGCTTCATGCAATATAGAATCCAGTTCTGGCTAATCCGTATAAATAAGAATCAAGTTACCGTATGCAATAAAATAAACAATTAGATCGTACTAAAGCGAGTAATAAAATATTAAAAATTCAAATCACCATGATATAAAACTTACTGATTATGTTTATTTCATCACCACAAGTCCTAATTTCAGAATCGATAAAAATTGTCTTGATTTCATATACAGAACAACTCTAACTTGACTTTATATACATGAACTTGATTCCATATTGCATAGTCGATATGAGCAGTCGAAACGCAGTTTCAAAAACAAAAACAACATTGCCATAATTAAGAACCATACAAATCTTAGGAAAAATGTGTCCTTTTAAAATTAAATAGTATTGTAATAGCATTATTTTTATCTCCATCGATAAAAAAATATTTTTTATTTAAAACTTGTGTACGGTTTCATACTATTGTATATTAAATGGGAATAAATTGGCGTTGAGACAGATATTTAGCTACGGGAGGGGTTCAAAGTTTGAAACTTGGTTACGCTACCATCTAGCATCTGCTTTCGCGGATTTTAATTTCTTTAAAATAAAAGAGACACATTTTGTCTAATGGAGTTACCATTTAGTGGGAACACTTTCTTCATTGATATTGAGGACAAATATTCCACTTCATTGTGCAAAAAATAAGAATATTTACCACCTTGTGTAGAAAATAAATTTTTTAAAATAAACATTGTGTCTTATGGACCTATACGTAGAAAAATCATATAAATCCAAAATTTCTATTTTAAAACTCAAGATATTGTTATAGAAACCTTCTGAAACTGTAAAAGGATTTTTTTTAAAGTCGTCAAAATTGATGAACAGGTCAGCTACCATTGCTGCTTCACATCCGTCTTAAAACTGTATAAGAAAAGAGCTCTTGTTGAAACATTTGAATAAATTATTTTGGGTTTCTGGTAGTAAAAAAGTATTTTCGTTTATTCGAATTGAAATTAGTATAGGTTACGTTTGAAAAATTTTCTGTTGGCACAATGAGGAAAATAATGTGTTTGCAAAGAGCCGTTCAAAAAATACCTAAATCTTTTTCTGAACATTCTTAAACTCCTCCCTTTCCACACCTAACGCACCGTAGTTTTTTGTTGCCCCTCCCTCCTAGATGTTACTTAATATTTTTCACAAAAAGTAATTTATTGAATAAGAGAAAACTTATGTTTATTTATGTATTTTTATAGTATTTCGGTTCAAGACTCTTAGTGTGAACGAAAAAATCGTTACGAATTAAAGTAAAATCGTTTATAAAATAAGAAATATAAAAATTAAACTAAATAATCATACATGAATCTTACATTTAACATTTTTAATCCTTTTTTTCAAGAATACCTTTTTTTTAATTTTCACGACATTTTTAGATCAAAGATCAGGCTTTATCTGCAAGCTGGGACAAATTGATAACATATTTTCATAAGACATAACGGATATTCCAAGTAAAATTGAAATATGTTTAATGTTTTTCCAATATCTTCATAAATATTTTTTAAAAAGCCCTTAATTTTGAGAATATTAATCGCAGAAGTTTGTCATCATTTAGCAAAATTGTCTATAGGAATATATTTCTTGGCAGCGTTGCGTAACCCCCCCCCCCCCCCTCTTTCCCACCGTATCGCAGCGCAGTATTTTTGTTGATACCCTCACCCTAAAGACGTTTTCTATTTTTTAGACGGCTTCTAATGTAACAATATTTGTTTTACTAATTTTCAATGTAAAGTTTTCTACACATGGAATATAATAATATGAAATAAAAAAAGGACCTTTTAATGTAAGCATTTAAAAAACGTACAATTATTTAATAAAATTTAATCGCAACTTAAGTACTCAAAATGATTTTTAATTAATACATAGTGACATCTACAATGTTATTGAAATCATAAAGATTGAAAAATGGAAGTGGTTTGTGTGAAGCGTAATTTTACGTCGTTTGCACTGGACTCGTCTGAAGAAAGAAGGACGTCTTCTTCCGTGCACTTTCGCTGGAATCTCTAATTATTTCCACCCAATTAAACCAACGAAGGAACGGAACTGAACGCGTGTATCGCGCGTGCAATTGCACACACTGAGAGTTAATTCCTCCGGTCAACCTTACAGTTCAGAAAGCGTGCTCATATACTGGGAAATTATAATTGGATAACAGAAATATGACAAAAAGCTCTGCTGTTTCCAGTTTAATGATAATTCAAGTCGTGTTCAATTACCTCTTTCCTGGTGAATTATACGCAGAATTTTCATAGGGATTGAATTTTTTGTTGCATTTGATAAAGTTAAAGGTAAATTTCTAATTCACGTGCGGTAATTTAAACCATTAAAGGAAGTTACTGCCAATAACATAACATAACAGTCAATAAATTCTCACTAAATTGGAAACAAAATTTAGGCAAAACAATGTTTTTTTTACAAAGCAAATATCTTTTAGATATTCAACATTATAAATTGAACAAAACGATCAATCGAAACGTTAACAACTGTTCAATTTTGAAATGAGGACTTTTACTAATTCAAGTTGAACTGTTAAAATTAAATCTTATTAATGAATTTTCGGCATGTTTCGACTTCATATCAAGTCTTCATCAAGGCATCTAAACTGAAAAAATATAGCAGACTTGATAACTTGATAAGGACTAATTGATATTGAGTCGAAACTTGTCAGAATTTTATTCATAAAACATAACACCAAAAACTCCAAATTCTAACTACTTGAAATTAAAAATGGAAGCACACTAAATGTAACTTGTATTTGGGAAAATTGTTTAAACTCGACAGTTTCCATTTGAAAGTTTGAAAAATTTATCCCATTAAACATTTTTTGAAATTGAACAATTTGTATACAGAAATATGACAAAAATGCTGATACATTTGAAATAGTTTTTTTTAATATCCTTCTGGATCCTTCCAGATTTTAATTTTTAATTTCTATAATCTCTTGGATATGACACAATGAAAAAATAATAAGACATTTAAAAAGAAACATATTTCTTCAAACATCTCAAACTTAAATTAATATAAGGCTAGTATATACGTTAAAATTTTCAATATTCGTAAGTAGTCGATTAATATTAATCATATTTCATAAAATTATAGTGCAATATATATATATATATATATACATAAAATCTTAATCCCAATTTAAGATTATAATTCAATAAAAATCAAAATTTTAAGCAAAGAAATGTAGAAAAATTTTCAATTTAATTTTTATTTGACAGGGCATCTTCTTACTTACTTTCATCTGCAATACCCTTAAGTTTAATAAAAATTCAATTGACTGTTTAAGGAATATGGTTGCTTAAAGAAAAGCAGTGTTGAAATTCAACACGGTGTAAGGGGCCGTCTTAAATTACGTAAGGGTAATTTTTTATTTTAGAGCACCCCCCCCCCCCTCTTTACCCATATAAGACTTATGTTTTTGTTGACGTAATTTATGTATCGCCTCTAAGTTCCGTAATTTTTTTAAACTTTTCAAAAATCCTCTGATGGCAATGTCTCGTATATGTCAGTGTAATTTCTAAAGCAATTTTATGGGCTGTTCGCCCATAAGGGGTCGTCCATATATTACGTAACACTTTTATGGATGATTTTGGGGCCCAACCAATTTTGTATGTACATTGATTTCGATAAAGAATAATAATATGTAGTAATATATTGTGCTTTAAAAATAAAATCATTTTTGATCATGTTAGCGTCATTTGAAATATCAACAACAACAAAATCTTTCATGCATCTTTTATTTTTTTGTTTACAGAAACTTTACAGCTGTTAATAATTCTAATTATTCATCTTTTGACAATTTTGAAATGGCCGATGAATCCCCTTAAGAAAATATAAAAAATACACACACACAAATTCTAACTTGATAAAAAATATGATTATATGAATATTATTTCTAAAAATATAAAAAAATGTTTAATTTTTAAAACTTTGAAACAAGTTTTTACTTAAAAAATTGTTGCAAATTTCCAACCTCTCTGCGCGTTGGTCAACGTGTATTTTTTAATCTGCGTCTAGTCGTCCTGAAAATTGGCGGAGCTGGAAAAGGGGAAGGACTAGTCGTCCAAAAATTTCAAAACGAGTAGCCATACTTGATAAAAATATTGAACTACTCATAGCGAATTTTGAGAATATGACAGTTCGTTTTTTACATTTTTTGTTTTCACTCCTCGCTACCCTCTCATATTATTTTGCTTTGAAAAAATGTTACATAACATTTCTTGAGCCCTCCCTCCTCTCCCATCGTAACAGGAGCATAGCAGCTCCTCTTGAACCCTTTCTCTGCCCTGAAAGCATTACGTAATATATGGGAGATTCCTAAAGGGCTTTAGTACCTTCAGTTGTTATGGGCACGGTAATAAAATCCCGTTCCCCATTAAATTCTTCGTTAAGAGTTAATAAAATTTCATTATTTAAAGAAAATAGAAACTTTAATTGGCAAGACTGACGTGCGCTGATATATTTTCTGTCAATTTCCACAAATTTCAGTGAGATATATCTTCTTTATTTAAATGATGAGAATGTTGGCAAAAGTACATGCTTTACCCTTAAAATCGAGTAACCACTTAAAAAACTTGTATGATGATCTAGGCGCCCTCAATGAAAAAAGACTCATTATGTGCTTTAATTTATATCTGAAATTAAACTTTAGATTCGTGCAGCGTATGTAAACAATCGTGGAATATGGTCAGAATAAGTATTTTGTTTATCTCAACGAACCTGTTTGTCTGATAGACAAAAATTTTAGTTAAAAATTTTGGTTTCATAAAGATGCACAAAATTTCGGGACGTGCATGTTTGTACTCTACGTGACTTGTAATATTAAGTACATTTTGCGGCAGAGCCATTTTTATAATTAAATTGCATAAAAGTGTCTTCATAAAGATGTTCATTTTTTTCTTGTAACAAATGAAAAAACTCCGTAAAATTTTCTTTCATAACGCTCAAGTTCATACAAAGTATAAAAAACGATTCCTACAAATTGTCATTAAATTTACGAAACATGCATGTTAATTTTATTGTTTATGATCTTGCCTGACTGGCGGAAACGGATCGACGCAGTGGGTGGATGCGGAGTGGGGGAAGCCGCTGTCACATGTCAGGTGCTCGCGCCGGAATTGAATTCACCTGTTCAAATTGCAAACATTTTTAATATATCAGCAAGAAATTGACGTATCAAGATGTTTTTTACTTGGGCTTGCTTTCTGTGCTGAAGTAAAAACTATTTTATTTATCTTCTCTAATTTTACCATTAACTTTTAGTATTTAATTGTCTGTAATAAATACCATACGTAGACGACAACGACTTGTCCCACTCGTCCCACACAGAATGTGTCGATCGTTCTCCAATCATTAATTACGATTATCATCAAAAAAATTATAATGCATTGTCTTGTAAATTTTATGACAATTAGTTCAACTCTTGTGCTATGCTTGTTGTGAATTTGAGCTTTATACGTTTAAAATTGCAACAGCTATTATATTTGTAGGAAAACAAGATCGTCCCCTCACCCTACCGATTTCACAAAGTAAAAATTAATGGAGTTACTTACTTTTTTCTTTAGAAAACAACATAGTATCTTTTTATAGTGTAACCACTGAATCAACTAACGCACAATTTTTTATCTAGGGCGTCAATTAATTTTATTGAAATTTTTAAAGTGTAGGAAGTAAACTACTCTAAATACAAATAAACATTTCCGACTCTATCTTTAAATTCCTCTAATCTGTAGATTATTAACTAAAGTGATAATTTTTTCGTACAGGCTGATAATTTTGGAAGTACATTTTTGTAAAAACATAAACTGAAAAAAGTGAAATTGTGTAACAACATTGCTGATATTAATGTAGATACATATATCTATTGCATATGTGCTCTACAGAGAAATATTAAAGAGGCAGGCGGAGTCGAATTGAAATTGGACGCGTCTGCACTCTGCATCAAGAAGGAATAGGGAACGGCTCCAGAAGAATGGACTGGCAAAAGTCAAGGTTGAAATAAAGGAACCCGACAAAAGAAGCAGAGAGAACGAAAGGGTAAAAAAGGCAGGAAGGTGGACGCCTCGAAGTTACTACGGCTACGTTACACCATACATAGATACATACCCATGTACATATATGTAATGATACTATAACTAAAGCGTAGGTGCAGAAATTCAGAAAGAGAACAGTGAAAATCAAGAGGGCCTGTAACAATAAGAGAAGAAGGGTCCATCTATCATCATTCACGTGAATGGTACAAAATGCTCGAATTAAAATACTTTTAAAAAAGTGAAAAAGTGATCATAATTACTTGCGAATTTAATTTCTATAGGAAGTGATCTGCTTATCGATGAGGATAATATTAGGATGTCGTGCCGAAAAAAAATCGACTCCAAGCTTTGGCTTGAATGCACCCAATCGGTAAGGTTACACTTGATATTGTATCTTTGACTTTTTAAATTAAAGTTCATTAATTTCTTTTAAGGGTTCGTTAAAAAACTACATCACACGACCAGAGGCAGTGTTATTCCCA
The DNA here is from genome assembly GCA_010014905.2 of Druon quercuslanigerum. Lineage (NCBI taxonomy): Eukaryota > Metazoa > Arthropoda > Insecta > Hymenoptera > Cynipidae > Druon > Druon quercuslanigerum. The sequence continues at coordinate 10,318 of JAAAKG020142697.1, forward strand.
TCTTGAATTATTTTTTCACGAATTCCTATATTTTCCCCTGTTTTCAATCAACTTCCGTTCTGTTTTCGTTTTTAATATAAGGTACATTAAAATTCTCTTCGAAAATCAATTACTTTTGTTTGGAAGTTAATTCTTCTTATTTGAAAGTCTGCTATTATATTTGTAGCTCGAAATTCTTCTCTTTTGGTTAGAAATTCTACTACTTGGCTGAAGATTGAACTATTTTGTTGATAATTCTGTCTTTTTTGGTTAGAAATTAATTTTTTTACTGCAAATTTAACTATTCTATTTTCGTTTGAAAACTTATGGTTTTATACGGTTAAAAATGAACATTTTCTTTTTGGTTGACAATATGCATATTTTTGGCTTGAAAATTTAATTTCTTTCTAGAGAATTCTCTCTTTCATTCTGTAAATGTAACATTGTAGTTGCATGTTTTTTGCTCTCGACTGAAAAAACATTTCTTGGTTAAAAATTTAACTCTTTTGTTGAGAATTCATCTTTTTGATTAATTTCTACGATTTTTGATTTAAAAGAAAAATATAGTCTTCCTTGAAATATCAACTGCTATACTTTACGTTAAGATTGATCTTTTTTTAAATGTAAATTCAAAAACTTGGTTGAAAGTAAAACTTCTTTGCTGAAAATTCTTGTTTTTAAGATTCATATTTTCAGTTGAAACTTCCTCTAAAACAAACAAGGTACAAGCATAATATTTAGATACTTTACGTTTAAATAAAATCTATAATTTAAATTTTTTCAATGCTTTGTAAAAACTTATTGTACACCATGTGTGATGTTGCATTCAACGCCCCCCCCTCCCATTCCCTTCGTCAAAAATCAAGAAGAATCTCATGCTAAAAATTAACATTTGGTTATCACACAACAGTTAATGATACTTTTTCCATGAAACTTCGTCAGACAAGGTACTTTAATAATATTATCACAACATTCAGCCGTTTCCCTTTCGGGGTAGGCGTGACTCGCTCGGTGAGGACGGGAGTAGTGTGAGGAAGGGGTTAGAGAATTTTTAGATTGATCTGGAATTCTCGCGTTATTTATTTAAATAACATGTTCATTCCGCAACATTGTTCCGACCCAGGTTGCTGATCAATCTCTCTAGCAATCACCCCAGGTGAAGATCCTCACAAACTCGTTATGTGAGGTTCCCCACTTGGGTCCATTAGTATCCAAGGTCTTGTTTCAGGCGTCGTTTCCTCTACTGAGACT
>JAAAKG020142699.1:0-11547 GCA_010014905.2 Druon quercuslanigerum
ATCAGCAACCTGGGTCGGAGCAGTGTTGCGGAGTGAACGTGTTATTTAAACAAATAACACGAGAATTCCAGATCAATCTAAAAATTTTATAACCTCTTCCTCACACTACTCACCTCCCTACCGAGTGAGGCACGCCTATCCCGAAAGGGAAACGGCTTAATGGTGTAATAATAATCTGGGACTTCTCCGACTTCGATGCATAGATTTATTAGTTCGCACAGTGTTTGTGGTATGTACACGCCACCGTGTTTAAGCATTTCAGCGTTAATACTGTCTACCCCGGAAGCTTTACCGTTTTTCAAGTTCTTGATTACATCCCTAACCTCAGTGACACAGACTTTTTCAATGAAGTTTTTAACGCATTGTGTTGTACATTGCCGTTGTGGTCTCCTATAGCTTTATTTTCGGATTGTCCCCTCAAATGGTCTCTGAAAGCGCCACTAACTCCGTCTTCCTCATATTGCATTTCCCCTTTGCCATTTCTTACGTTGCCAAATTCTGTACTTTTAATTTCCTTTATTGCTTCATAAAGTAGTTTCTTGCATCCTTTAAAGTTGTTTTGTATTTTCTTCTCTTCTTCTGCTCTAATTTTATCTTTGCTTTCTCTAATTAGTCGCGTAAGTATCCTCTACCTTTAATCCTGTAAGAAATCCTGAAACAATTTACATAGAAAAGTTCGCCATAGAAAAAAATCAATTCATTAAAACATTTAAATGTAGAGTACTCACTTACCTTTGAATTTACAATCGGCATTACACATAATCATCACGGAAGTAAAACACAAAAAGAAATTTTTGTGAATCGATGTTTGATAAAATTAAGGACATGAAATAACCACGACGCACGAGTACGATGATTTTTTTGACAAAACTGGAAAGGTAAAACAGCTCTCGAGTATAGGTAGATTTTTTTAAAATGAGATTTTGTTTTTGAGGGTTTCGCAGAGCTGTAAAATAGCCATAAAATATAGCAAAGATTATTTTTTGAAAAAAGCAGGTTTTATACTTGTGGGTTGGTTTTGACCGTGAAGGTTTTGTTTTTGGAAAATTGAAATTGAGTAAATTAAAGAGCCGTGAAAAAGGCATAAAATATGGCGTAATTGTTTTCCTTTTTTAAAAACATTTTTTATGTGTTGGAGGTGCTAGCTCGACGCCCAGTGAGCACCTCATATCTAAAAATTTATTTTCTAAAGAAACTCGTGGAGCCGTAAATTTTTAATTTACGCCTAAAAATATCCGTAAAAAAACCCGTAAATTATGGTGTATTGAAAAATGTTAATTTTCATTGTGGAGGTGCTAGCTTGACGGACCTCTATGATACTATGTTTCCATCATTCGTGGAGGTTTAGTTTCACCGATTAAAAAAAAAACAATATTTGGATTAATAAACCCTTCAAAATAATTACATTATGATGAAACTTTTTACTTCGCAACGTAAGCGTCTTTTTTAAACATTACGTAATGCAATTCTCCGAAGAATTTGGACCCCATTTCCCCCCTATATACCGTTCTTCCATTTTTTCCTACTTTTCCTGTATTTAATGTATATTTTCTGTGACGAATAACTTATAGATAAGAACAGCTCAGGAGTGTAGGTTAGGCGTGAGAAATTTCTTGTTTTTAATTAAAATATTACCCTTAACTTCAGTTCGCATCGAATATTAACTAAAGGTTACATTAGCTTTCGGTATGCATATATTCTTAATAGAAGACCGTGCATCCCTGAATTTCAGAAAGTCCCTGTCTGAATTTCAGCAATCTGATTCAATCAATTTAATGTTCGGCTGTAATTCTTAATTTCAGGTTGTCTATGCTTCTTTTTGTGAAATCTTAAAATAGACTGAATTTTCGACATAAATCAAGTACTTTTTTTCTGTATAGTTTTTAAAACATTCGATATTGGCGAATTTCCCGTTTTAAGTAAAAGATCAAACATTACTATTTTAAAGACAGAAGAATTTAACAATTTATAATTTAAAGCATTCATACTCAAACTCATATTGTATTTCATAAACAATATTTATTGACTGTGAGAAGCTATAACTATATTGCGGGTATGATACTCCCGTGCAGAAATTTCCCCATCTTTCCCTAGTTGAATTTGGGTTTTGTTGTGGCCCCTATAAGAATATCTAATCTAGAAAAACTGGTCGGGCCCCTATGAGAATGTCTGGTCTATAAAAACTGGTTTGGGCCCCTATCAGAATATTTAGTCTAGAAAAAACTGATGGATGCCCAGTCAGGTTCTAGTATTCCATGTTTCGTAAAGATATGGAAAATCTATCTGTACCTACTATAATTGGGCCCCACCAGAAATCTCCAAAAATCTTATACTTGCTAAAATATTAATTTTAAAACCCTTTTTAATAACAAAGATATTAAGAACAGAAATTCATTACCTTTCAAATTCCATTTCATTTTTATTCCCAAAATAAAAGATGTGATAAAAACGAGAACCCACTAATTAGGGTAGACCGGGGTAAAGCTAGCCATTGCAACAGGGTAAAGTGGATGGTACAAATAAATTCTCTAGTTGTCGAATATTAAAGAATTGTCTTGCTTTGAAACCGCAATTTCGTACGGAGAATGCTAATATATCCTAAAGCAGCGTTTCCTAATGTGATACCCAGGGGAGGGTGGCTACCCGACGGTAGGGGTATGCCATCCCGGGCCAGGTAGCTCAGTAGGCTCCAAGGCAGGCTCTCCGCTGCGAGCAGACGACGACTTCTGTTTACCTACTATCATGACCCTTTTATTGTTATGAGATTGAGACATGTTGCAATAACTAAAATTGTAAAGGTATGGCATAATTAAGTTTAAATTAGCAGAATGAATTTCGTGATATAATTTTAAAAATATGAAAAAAAAGTTCATAAAAATCGGTTAATATGTTCACTAAGAAAGAAAGTATTTGCAGATCTTGGAAATATAAAATCATTAGATCTCTAAAATTGTTTTGAAAAGTAAATTTCAATAATGTTACAAATTATTTTATGAAAGCTAAATTCCAAATTCGTACATTTGAGAGTATAATACACCTAGTAATCAGTCATTCATAACATTCTACACTTCCTGTGTTTGAGCAATTCATAACACTCTGAAAAACATAAACTCAAAAAGGAGCACATTTGACATAAATTTAATCTCAATTTCATCAAAATATATGACCATCTAACATTAATAACAATTTCCCGTAGAGATTGTTTATAAAGATTCTCAATATTAAATTATCATTTTGAATGATATGAAGATATACACTTTTAAACATGTTTACAATGTTGCCACACTTTTACTGTACTTTTGCATGGTGAATTCACATTTCTGAAATTTCAAAAAATTTCAAAAACGTCACACATTTTTCGAAGGCCAGATTAAAAGTTTATTATAAATTCGCCCATTCATTCGTACGCATACAAGTCAAGCTCATAAGTCATTTATTAAATTTATTATATTTTTTATCTTCGCGCAAACCAATAAAGTACAACAGCAATCAATAGAAATTGATGTGCAGACACAAATATCATAAGAATAAGTTATTGAACCAAAAACTTTACTCTTATAAACAAATTTTATAAACAAATATACATTTATAGAAATTTTATAGGGTTAAATATTTTCTCTTCCTGAAATATCATCTTTAAATACACAATGTTCTTTCACATTAAAAATTTGGTTAGACATACGTATCAGTTATTGATATAAGCATTTTATATAAACAATTGCATTATATTCGTGCTTTTACTGAAAAAAAAAAATTTTTTTCACGAAGACTAGCTACCGAAAGAATCATTTTTTTCTGTAAAAACACACGAATATAATGCAATTGCTTATATAATTTGTTGATAACAATGATTAATACTATAGCCTAACAATATTTGATCCTATAAAAGTTCTATAAATGTATTTTTGTTTATAAAATTTGTTTATGACAGTGAGATTTTCTGCAATCATTTATTATTATGATATTTGTGTCTGCATAAATTTCTATTAATTTCTTTTGTACTTTACTGGTTTACACAAAGATAAAAAATTAGACATTAGAAAATTCTTTTTTTTTTCAATTTTTTTAATAACATAACAGTGAACACAAAACGCAAATTAAAATTCGGCCTCAAAGAATTGATGCGGCATTTTATACAGAGTATTTGTTTTTTTTTAACTTTAAAGTCAAACAAAAATTACGAACTCTAGCTTAATTTGTCCGGAAAATCCATTACTGATCCACTTTGCAGCGTAACAAAGGTGCAATAGCTTTGAAATTTATTAACCGATTTTTTCCTATCTTTTTCAATGCTCTCTTCATAATCTAACAAATCTAACGCAGCCTATTAAAATTATTTAATGAATATTTTACTCCCTTTTCCATTTTTCTAAATCGGCTCTAATTCTCTAACAATGGGAAGTCGAGCGCGGCAAGTCAGTACGCCCGCACCACAGGCGTTCAAGTGTCTCCCCTTGGTTTTAAGTATTAAGAAAAAATTTCAGGGTGGCGGCCCTACCGCTCCCCATAAACAGCGAACAAAGTTTGAGAATCGCTTTCCTATAGCAATGTTCGACAAGGTTGTGAATAGTCACTTTAAGAGTGAAAGGAAACATTGAAGAGATTTTTTTCTTTGAACTAAATATATTTTTAAATAGTTTTGTTATAATATTTCAAACCAAAGATATGGCCCTTCCGACGTCTTTATTACATGAATATAAAATCAAAATCTTTTAAAAACATAAATATCTAAATATCTCTTATTCTTAAGGTATTATGGGACAATAAACGATGAGCCCCACAACAATGCCCTGATCCCAGTCTACCCTACATTTTATTCGAGGCTATGATGTATTTCCACTCTCTTAAATAAAATTCATGCACGTGCATTAGTTTTGTAAACAAAATATACGAATATTTTTACACACAGATTTAGTTGGATAGGATAATCATCTAGAGCGAATAATCACACCTCTGTTAGGCAACTTAATATATGGATACAATTTAATTGCCTTACGGTCTCGAACACATCATATTTTCCCATTGAGCAGAAAGGGAATAAAGCTGTACAATTAAATTCCGTTCAAAAAGAAGAGAAAACAAAATAAAAATTGTTCTGTGTACTTACGGGAGCGGCTGGGAGTCTCGCCGGCGCGGGATACATCTTAATTGTTTCACAAAGTGCGGAAAGGCCGTCAACTGTTGCAATGGGTCACTTCATTGTTGCATTTTTGCAAAGGGTTTCCGGACCCATTCTCCACTTCTTGGTAAAAATCAACCTTCAACTTACGCCTCGTCAGCATTAATGTTCCTTCGGTTTCAAATTCACACCAACATCGTGTTTTGCAGAATGTGACGGCCCTTTGCACACACGTGATCCTTCCTTTAGCTTCGGGAATCTTTCACTTTTTTCTTTCTTTTTTGTCTACTTATTCCTTTTTCACCGACAAAACTCACTATATATTTCGCCCACTTCAATTTACGACGGCATTCCGACAAGCTGGTATTTCGGAGACAAAGGCCTACAATGATCGTTTCTTGATCGTCGATATTGCATCACAACTGTCCCACATTATCCAAACTCCTGACGATCTTCACGGAGGTTTTTATTTTTTTACATTCTCTCTCAGGTTTTCTTCTTTCACTTATTTTCTCGCTTAAAGCGGATCCTCGCCCCTTGCGAGACACCCTAGAAAGTAAGTGCGAGGATGCGATTTAACTTCGGCAAGGCGAGGTCATTTTGCTTGTTTTTTTCCTCTTCTTTTACTTTACCAAGTTTCAAACTCGTAAACTTCGTACCGCCGTGCCAAAGCCGTTAAATTCCTTATCTACCGTATTTACACGATTGTAGCTACTTTTATGATAAATTGGAAGAGACGCAAAGAAATTATTTTTCTACGAACTGACCTAGGGGAAAGGAATCGCAGAAGCTGGGTATTGATCGATTGATCATTTGGTTTTGATTGAAAGTCGCCCTTAAGAAATAACTGTTTGAAATCACTCTTTAAAACATATAGTTAATTTTTTGTCAGATCAACATGCAAATGGAACAAACAATTATGGACACATGGTTTCACGAGAAAGCTTATCTTGACAATAATATTAAAGTGTATTTTGTTGCAGCATAATTACGCAAGTGATATCGGTAATTGTCGTTGTGGTATCGATAGTAACTTGTTTTCCATGTTTCGTATTGCGATAATTTTTGAAAATCACCATCATTCAGAAAATGGCAATGAACAAATACTCAACTGAAAGCCAATAGCTATAATGCCACATCAAAATCAATATTTCTTGCCATTGCCTTAATGATTTCTAAGGTAGTAAAGGCTTAAATCGCCGCTATTGTTACTTAATGTTCGCACGCTAAGAGCATTGATGTTAAACGCATGGTCGTGTGAATAAGGCTTTACGAGGTGGTGGAACGATCGATTTATCGTTCGATTTACGACAATGTATAAGATCGACTCTATTGGTGCCGATATCGTTAATCGCAATATTCAAGACGTGTTCTACTTTGAGACAAAGAGTAAAATTGAGGGAAAAAGACGAAGGAGAAAGAAATCTGAAACAAACCCTGGTGAAGCTCAGTCCTTGGATCGTGTTTAAACCTTTTAACTTCAAAGCACTATATATAATCGCTTTCCGTTCTCTGCTTTTTTGAAATCTTCAACTAGATACAAGATTACTTAATTTCAGAAAGAATCTAGCTATTGTAAAATTGCAAAATACCAATTGAGGATATCTAAAAATTCATCTACACAGTTAAAAATGCTCTAATTATACAAAAGAGATAGGGAGGGTATTTTCAAGAATAAATACAGTAATTTGATTTGTATTACATCAGCATACTATCACCCCTCGACGATTGATTTTTAGCGTGATCCCAAAGTGATGTTTATAATATTAATGCAACACTCCCCTCTGTTGTTCTCGTTTACTTTCTAATGAGGCAGAATCTCCCCTCTTGGCTGGCTCTTTAACCCATTTACCCTCGACGAGGGGCTCGGTTCGTCATCTCTATTAACTTTTTATTTTCTTGTTTGACCCCTTTTTTATCTTTTTTTTCTGTCCTCTTTTTTCCTAAGTTCTTTCGCTGATTGTCTTTTTGATCTTAAAAGATAATCAAAATGGAGGCGACAAAAAAAGTTCGAGATGGCCTGATATATAGTGTGTGAATGTCGGCTAGGAATTTACGAGGATGAAAAGTTTGCAAAATCGATACCGTACATGAACGTCAAGACAACAACTATATACTTTCCGAGTTCTTCTGCGCACGAAATTATTTCACCCTTTCTTTGTATTCCTTGCTGGGACTGGAAAATTCTTATCTGAATGGTGTAAATTCAGAAAAATAAGAATTCGATAGTCTTGAAAATCAGTTTAAAAATGCCAAATAATTATTTAATATAAGTATTGCATTCTAAGAGATTATTATGACCCTAAAAGACTGTTAACATCTATTATTAATAATTATGTTAAATGTTTATCGCTATAATCCAAAATACTCAATTTGAAGTGAATTTGCAAAAAAAGAATTAAATATTTAATCCGTAAAGACTAGCAAGAAACAAATAGCCCTAGCCAAAAAAATCGTATTATCACGCCCCAAGGATCGTTTGCGCTCAGTTATTTAGTCGCCGCCTACGAACTCCTTCTGCAATTTCTTTCCCTCGACTCTTGAGTAGATTCTTGCACAGCCTCGTAACTGAGAATTAATAATAAAAAAAAACAATAGAGTCGGGACTTTTCGCGTTTTGCCAACGCATGGATTGTTTTAATGATTTAACGAGGTGAGTATTATGATTGGCGATTATGCTCGACTTTAGACTATAGCAATATACTCTATCAAACCAACTGCGGACAGCAAAAATCCAATAAATCGGCACGTGAACTGAGAATTAGAATAATTAATAATTTCTTTTTATCATCATGAATCGGGCGTAGTGAGGATACTTTTTGAAAATGTCCAGATGAAAAAACCAACAATAATGACACTTAAAATTATAGTTTTGATTACAGTTGCGGATTTCTCCCAGATCTCTTTTGCATTCAAAGAAAACATAGCTACAGTAATACCGTACACTATGTAACACTGACTACAATTGATTATAGTTATAGTAAATACTAGATATTATATAGAAATTATAGAGGAAAATAAATCATCAGACGTTTAACACACAGGGCCCCTTTGCATCGCATGCATAAGGTTTTGTACACGTCATCTAATATCTCTCAGCCATGGGAGCAAGTTCTGGCACTATCGTTCATCTAAGAAGGATCAAACATATAATGGCATGCTTTTTTCAGCGGTTTAAACGTCGAAGGTGGTTTAAGCTACCGCTGAGCTACCAAAAAGTGTCGCTTGACTTGACCGTTTTAAACTTCCTCTAGACTAGAGCGCAAGCATATACGTTTTATCTTTTCTTTTTTTTTGTGTCTGTGGTGTTTTACAACTCTGCGTGAGATTTGCTCTTTTCCGCTCCTTATGTTTAAATTCGCATTTTCAGTTTCATTCACATTCAGCAGAAAATTCCATCAACATCGTCAAACTTTTATCTCAAGACTTCCTAATCCCTGATTGGAAGCAAAGTAAATGGTCTATATTAAATCGAAGTTCGTATTGCGATTAGAAAAATATCTTATAAGCTATTGCACGGATATTCAAAAAAAATTACACCAATGATGGGACCTGCAGCTAAAGTACAGTAAGCTTCTTTCAAACCATTCTTTTTCAGACAGCAATTGAAATATCAGATATAGATATTAATCCGAATTATTCTAAACCACCGAGTTTCAATAAAACCTTTGAGGTCAGAAGCAGTTAAACCCCGTATGAGGCAATCAGCTGAGAATTAGGGAAGCTGATTAGCGAATAGAATAAACAACCCCTAACACCGACAAACTCTATATTCCTCGAGACGACACTCAATTAAATTGAAAGCTTCTGATACAAAAGTTGTCAACCTCTTCTTCGGAAAATGATGTTAATCCAGCTTTGGCAAGGTGGTTCTACTTCTTTTGTTTGAATCTAACTTTTGATTCGCAATGTCACACCGCGAATGAGAGACTGTGATTTAATGCACACACTATCACACACACACACAACGTTTCTTTTTATAGCAGTGTCAATTGAAAAAGAAGGAAAAGTGGCGCGTTCTATGCGAAAAGAACTTTTCGATTTCAATTAACACGAGAGCGCACAACGGCTAACACACCCAAACCGGGTGAGGAACGACGCTCGACTGCGGACCCGGTTTCGAAGTGGATGACGGGAAACGTGTGAACGCCGCTTGCCGCCACGACCAATACCAATGAGCGGCACCAACAAACTAACGAAGTCGCTTCCACAGACACACCATTGAGTGCGACGAACACATTCGCGATCGCGAGAGCAACGGGTGGCTCGCTTCTTGCGTCTCCCACCTCGATTGTCTCCGGGCATCTTTGTTCATCTCTCGCTCTTTCTTGGTTCCACTTGTTTCTCGATCTTTTGAGTCAAGGGCGTCAGTATACAGGGACCACAGACATCTTCTGTACATTCTTAGCGCAAACGTGTATATATCAACACCGGAATTATTGGACCAAAAAAAAAAGTAGAATAAAATTTTTTACGCAATTCGATAGAGGGTATATACTAGCCCAGGGGTCTTTAGCAAGTGGAAATTTGTTCAGAAATACTGATTTGCAAGATGTCTCGTTTCCACCGTTACGCCGCCTCACTCAGCATAGAAAAAGTCCGCCTCACTCTTACAGTTGAGTAGAGGTTCGAGGTGGTGGAAACGAGACATGTAGCAAATGAGTATTTGCGGCCGAATTTCCCCTCGGTACAGAAGAATGGTCTAGCTACGACAAGTATTTGACTGCCAGAAAGTTTTTCTGTCATTTTTTTCTACGGTCTTTAGGAAACCTAGAAAGCGTTACTGTCGTTTCGATCACGGCTCGTTGTTACACTTTTTCATTTCAAAATTTAGTTTACTGTGAATAATTAGGGACCAGTCGAATTTATTGGGGCCAGTTCGATCTAGTCTCTAGACTGTCATTGGCAGTCAAAGCAGTCATAAACTGCCGTCTGGTAAGCTCTGGTCTAGATACATGTAATCTGTAAAAGATTCAAGTCATTCTAATAATTACTTTGCTTATGGCACTCTTCTGAAGTTGCTACCTGATTTCTGCTTACAATGGAGAAAACATAGTACGCGGAACCCATCGTGCGATTAGTTCTCTCATACCTTAATATTGGGGTAAAATCTTTGTGGACCCATTCAGATGCTATTCCACAAGCCTCAGCGATCTCCATTATAGTCAATCGAAAATCTTCTATCACAGTACGATGCATTAAATCGAGCATTTCCACAATTGTAGTAGTTTTCGTGCGCCCGGAACGTTCCTCGTCAAAAATGCTTGTATGACCACGTTTCTGCTTGGCAGAAATGCCAAGCATGATTATTAAGCATGATGCCTCCCCAATGAAGGGGAGGCATCATCGTGTAAAGAGTCCAACTTATCTTTTAAATATTGAGTCTTTTTCTTTTTCTGATGAAGGAACTTTATCTCAACGCGATACTTGGTTTTCTCCTCGGTTTTCTCCATTATCGACAGACGTTAGCTGGCAACTTTGGGAGAGTGCTCGGAATGACTTGAAAATTTTACAGATTACATATATCTAGACTCTAAACCCATTATCGAATAATGCAAGAAACTTTATTCTATTTTTTTGGTTAATAAGGTCAGAAACTTTTCAAATGACCCTCCTCTCTTAAACTGAACCAATGAAATGGTTACTGGTTGAATCTTTATTTTAAGTTTTCACTGGTGAACCAGTGGTTTTCCGACTTCGACTGGTTGAACCAGTAAGAGTCTCCACTAAAACAGGGTTATTGAATATACAAGTAACGCCAAACGACAAGTTCCACCAGTGATATAGCGTTCAACGCGGCCAGGTTAGGAACCTTCGGTCAAATTGTCCGGTCTGCGCGTGTCGCTATTACATTTAGCGACTTCACGTGTTACTTAAAACCAGTGAGATTTCACTGTCAATCAATGAAAATTCATTGGTTCATTTTAAGGGAGTTGTATGTTAATTTCACGAATTTACAAAATTACAAATTAATATTATATTCATTATATTATATTGTACTATATATTACATTTTCAAAAAGTTGGTGGATAATTTGGAAGAAATAAAGTATATAGTATATATAGAGAATATAGAATATAGGCTAAAAATTAATTGAATGTTAGAATAATTTGTATCTATGGGAAATTGCTTTATTTTAAGAAATAAAATTCTGCTTTTAGCATATCAGCTAACTGTTCACCTGTAGGAATATACAATAATTTTATTAAATTTTTCTCTACTTGTTGCCTTGAAAAATGATATTTTATGTCAATATGTTTGGATCTTTTATGGCTCGTTGGATTATTTGCAATGCGTTATTATCTTCGTAGATAATTATTGGTTTGGAAATATTTATACTAATACTATTTTCTAGCGATTTTAGCCACATTGCTTCTTTTACTGCCTCAAAAAGAGCCATATATTCAGCTTCAGTAGATGAAGCTGCC
>JAAAKG020142700.1:0-11547 GCA_010014905.2 Druon quercuslanigerum
GACTGCCTATTAATTTTTTGTAACCATATTCAGCAGAAACCCTTGGTACAGGGACCCTCTATCCGCAACCCGAGGACAAATATATATATATCGTATGGAAAACAATGAGAGGAAGAAGTGCAAAGTGGTAACTTTAGCATTTTTTTGAACAAATGACAGATTCAAATAAAATGTGAATATATGAGAAAGTACATGCCAGCAATTGAAATTAACCGTTAAAAAATAGTATGCAAATGAGGACAAATTATCATTAATGAAAAACAATGCCGGACTCTAATCTGAGAGGAGCTAAAAGTCATTTTTTTCTGTACTTGTGGTTAATTTTACTATAAGCAATTAATGCATTTGCAGGTTCAGCCTTCAATTGGAATGATCACTGATGTAGTCCTAAAATAAAGTGCCCCGACGCTTTTTTTATAAACTAAGTTAGCACTTTTAGAAGTTGAGGCGGGGATCCAAAATTCATCTTTTCTATCAAAAGTTCAAATAATTTGTTCAAAATTATTTTTGTTATTTGAAGGTTCATTTCTTTGGTTAAAAATGTAATTAATTTCATCAAAATTCATTTCATGTTTGGTGGAAAATAAATTTCTTAAACAGACAATTAAACTGTTCCATTTTTTTCAAACTAGATTTTCATTTAGAAATTTAATTATTTGGTTAATAAATTATCTTTTTGAGCTAAAGGTTTAACTGCACGGCAGAAATTTAATATATTTTGTTTAAATGAACTTTTATGTTAAAAATTATACTGTTTTTCAGAAAATTCATCATTTTTGCATGAAAATTCAACACTTTGATAGAAAATTCAGCTATTTGGTTTAAACTTTATAGTGCATAATGTATAAGTTAAAAATCAAACTATTTGGCAGACCATTGTTGTATTTTGTTGCAAAGTGGTTTTTTTGGGTAGAAAAGTATTCGTTTTTGTTGATAATTTATCTTTTAGACTTTTTGTGCAGTTATTTTGTTATTAAAGTTTTTATTTAAAAATATAATGATTTCAGGTTTGCTTGAAACATTAAGCTGTATATTTGATAAGTTGCAAATTAAACTACTCTTTAAAAAATTGATGTATTGAAAATTCGTCTTTTTGTGTCAAAAATACTCGTTTTTTTTTATTCAAAATGAATCTTGTGTGTTGAAAATTCCACTTTTTGTTTGAAAATTCAACTGTTTAGTATAAAATTCCAACATTTGGTTAAAAAGCTATCTTTTTGGGTAGAAAATTAATCTTGTTTGTTGAAATTTCTTTTTTTCTGTTGTGAATTCAACTATCTTGTTGAAAATTCATTTTTCCTGATTTTAAAATCAACTTTCTTTGTTGAAGATTTATAGTTCGTGGTAGAAACGTCATCTTTCTGGATTGAAATTGATCTTTTTTAATAAAATTAAAATTTCTTCTAAAAAGTTCGTCTGTTTGTCATGCAAATTCAAATATTTGAATTTTAATCTTTTTTGTTTAAAAATTTGACCATTCATCATAAATTCATCTTTGTAAGCTAAGAATTGAACTATTTGATAAAAAATTTAACTGTTTTCTTAAAAATCTAATTATTTTTGGAAAATTTAACTGTTTTTTTAGTCATAATTTTTTATCAAAAATTGAACTATGTTGTTCAACATTCTTATTGAAAATTCCTCCTTCTTGGTTGAAAAATTATCTTTCTGGTTTGAAAAGAAACTTTTTTAATTTAGCCATCTTTAAAAAAGTAAATATTTTCGGCTTAAAAATTTTACTACTTGCTTAAATCTTAAACTATTTTTGGTAAAACTTGTCTGTTCTTATTCAAAATTTTGTCTCATGTGTTGTTAATGCCACAGTTGGTTTGAAATTTATATTTTATTAAATTCGTCTCTTCGTGTTAAAAATCCAATTATTTTGTTCAAAGTGCAATATATTTTGGTTTGAAATAGCAAATCCATGTTTAAATTTTAGAAAAGGAGAAATTTATCACAGAAGCACAGTATTATACGTGAGGAACTGTGATCAGTGCAGGAAATCCGATAAATGGGTAAAGGCATGATGTAACCTCACCTTGCATATAATTCGCCCTTTTATCCTTCGTTGATTCCTTATGACACTTGAAGCCATATTTTTATTTGGGTAGAACTGTTTCCTTCTACAGTTAATTCTGCTATTATTTTTCTGCACGTGGCACATCTTTGGCATCCTAAGTTAACAGTTGAATCCAATCATGTCAAAACTTTCTGCCATTTGACGTGCATACGTCGCGTCGATAATCGGAATGGTTATATTTGGCGCGCTTATTTAAAATCAGGAAATATGCGTGTCAACCTTTTTTAACAAACAGTGAAGTATTATAAACGATTCTTCGGTCACAAAACAGACTTATAAAGTGAACGTTAAATTAATTATTTGATTTTACTGATTTAAAAATAAATAATGGATTTTAAATTTAAAGGAAGAAATAAATTTTTCATCGCAAATATAAATTTAAAAAAAAAATTATTTTTTTACGAACTTTACAATTATTGTTTGTTGTGAACAATTTTATGAAGAAAATTTAAAAAAATTATTAAGAGCGTCACCGGTAACCAATCCGGTAAATTCGCGCGAACTATTTTTTCTCATAATTTATATACCAGAATTTAATTTAATATAAAATAAACAGCAATATATTACTTCTAAATATTTTCTTGCAATTCAAAGTCAATAAAAATGATTTTAATTTCCACATTGCTTATATATTATTGTTGCAGCATATTGCGAAAAAGTCGACTCTTTTCGATTTTTTGAAACTTGAAAGTCAATTAGGAGGGTAACGAAATTATCGCTATACAGGTATCAGTCGAATTCTTTTGTCATACTTTTATTGATAATCAAAATCTATAAAAAAAGTTTTGCTGTTAAAATCTGAGGAAGTGCTTCGTTTTTTGAGATAGAATCTTAGGATTCATTATGAGATTATATTAAACCTTTGAGGTCGTTTTCTTTCTTTGTAAGAACGTAGATATATTTTTTTAAATATTAAAAGTAGTGAGGTACTGATAAAAAATATTAAAATATAATCTTAGAATTCATCATGAGATTATATTAAACCGTTAAGATCGTTTTCTTTGTTTGTAAGAACGTAGATATATTGTTTAAATATTATAAATAGTGAGGCACTGATAACAAAAATTAAAATATAATCTTAGGATTCATCACAAGGTTATAAATTAAGCCTTTGAGTTAAATTAAACCTTTTTGTAAGAACGAAGATACATTATTTTAAAAGTAAAAGTAGTGAGACACTAATAAAAGAAAGATTAAAATATAATTTTAGGATTCATCATAAGTTTTTATGATAAACCTGTAAGGCATTTAAAAAGCAGCATTTTTCTTCTTTTGATTTTTTTCATACCGCGCGTTATTTGGCTTAAAATTTTTATTTTTTTGTTCTATTTGAAATTTTGTAAATGCTATAACTCGTAATTTTTTTGTCAAATAAAGTCATAGGGATAAAATATTTGTCTTTTAAAGACCCATACAGAGAATTTTTAAATCTTAAAAAAGTGGTCGCCAAATTTTCAGAATGCGCTCATTTTTTAAATTTTTATCCTTTCTTTTACGACCTACAAAAAGTGTGCCAACGATCAATTTGATCAGCTCATTTTTTCAAGAGTTGTGGTGTTTACGGACGGACGGAAGTACGGACAGACAAACAGAACCCATCGTAAAAACTTAATTTTGGGATTCAGGGGGTCTCAAAACGAGGAGATCCGTTGAAAAAATGTGGTGTCAAATTTTAGACAATTCTAATACTTTCCCAATAATAAATTATTGAGAATGTAAAACAGCTAATTAAATTCATTATTTGACAAATTTAATCTAATATATATGTTTCAAAATCTTCTAAGAGTATTATTTTAAAAGAGGTATTAGGAAAATTCTTTCGAATTTTAAATTGAGATTTTATATAGATATGCATTTTTCTTCTTGTGTGAATTCTAAGAATAAATAAAGAAGTGGCAGGAAACCTAATATTATTAAAACATACAAATTTCGTTGTTATTATTCTTACGAAAGTCGACGAATTTTCCCTGGCAGAAGAAGTTCTTTCAATTGGTAATATATAATTAATAATGTAATTATATTATAAAATTATCGTTTTTTTCTGTCATTATGTGTTAATAAGAAATGTAGACAATAGAGTCATTTCTGAAAACATTGTATTCGTTAAAAAATTATTTTTACTAAATATCAATATTGTTAATTTCAAATTGTTGGTCAAAAAGTTATTTTAGCGTTTTAAACAATTATAATAATTAATAAAAAGACGCTTTAAAATTCTTAAACCCCAGGTGATTTCTACGAGTTTTGACTGGCGAGTGGCAATTTTAATGTTTAAGCATGTCTCAATATGTTAGAGCGTCATCAGACACTTTTCCTGAAGTCAATGTTTTAATCATAAGTGACTTGTTTTGGCTGAAAGTGAGTATTTCAATACTGCCGAAATACGGGCGTCAAAACAAAAAAATAAGTAAATACACATATATTTTAAATAAAGTATTAAAAATATGACTTTAGGTTAAGTAAATACATACGTCTCAAAGATTGTAACTTTCTTGAATAAAATTCGAATACACATGAAATCGATGAGTAGAACCAAACATAACTTAAGACTCCTATGTATACATACATATCTCAGGCTGGCTATCACAGACTTTTGCATTTGAATATTTATTAAGATGTGTTTTAAAACGGTTTTATAACAAATTATATATATTTTTGCAGATATATTATTAACATTGCTTCGCTATTATTGTTGAGGTCAGAAAATTTAAAAGTTCTTTCGTAGAAAAAAATATTTAACCATCTGCAGGTAATACCGATCTGTGGATCCGAGTATACGGGATATACGAGTCACACGATATACGGTATATAAATATTTGATCTTTAGGCGTATAAATTGCAGATGTTTCTTGCAGAGGTTGAAATAAAGCATATTATTCCTCCTTTTTTATTTTTATAATTTAAGACTATAATTTTGTGAAGGAATGTGTTCACAATATTTAAATATTGTTGAAAAATTGAAATAAATATTGCATGGTTTGAGGTTCGAAAACTCCAGCCTCTGTTGACACAAAAATTCCAAAAAAATGGTAAGTATTATGATCAGGCGCTTACTTGCATTACGAAAATAATTATTAAAAATATTTTTTATAAATAAATAAAAAATCACTAACCGAAATTAGAGTGTTAGGTTGCACTAATTCCAACCACTTTTTTCTTTGTGAGTCTTTTCGGAGACATATAAATAATTTCAAAGATGTTTTGGCACCCAGGAACAAAACACCAGTGATAAGCACGATTTTCCGGTATTTTTGTAAACATTTCTTCCATTAAGAATGTTATACAGATGTACATGGAAAACCTCTGAAGTCAAATTGTGACGTCATCATGGCGCGAGAATATTACTATTTTAAATTGTAATTTACATTTATCTAAATTTATAAATAATTAACTACTTCTTCCCTTATAAGTTATGTCTACTCTACTTCGATATAGATTGGTTTCTAAAATTTTGGTAATTACTCTATACAAAGACTGGAGATAGAAACCTTAGAGACATTCAAACGTAAAATAAAATCACAATTGATACTTTTCTTCTAGATACGCAATCTATAACGTCAAAATTCGCAGAATTGAACACTCAAGAAAAGTGGGGTAAAATATATGCAGTTTTTATTGGAAAAATTGAATATTAAGTCACTGAAAAGTAACTATACTTTAAATAAAGAAAGAATTACTTACAATTTCGCTAGTACTCCAAGAATATAATTTTCTCTGACAGGAGAAGATTTTTGAATTGGTAATATATAATACAAATGAATATAGATAACCTTAGGCAACCGATGTTGTATATATGGTATATATGGTGTTTTATATATAAAGCCGCATAATTGTTTTACCATATAATACAATTGTATTATATTATATAACTAATGTTTTTGTTTTGTCCTTATACGTTAATAAAAAATGTAGAAAATTAAAATCCTGGAAATAGAAACAATAAAGACATTTTAAACCTAAAGTAAAATCACAATTGCAAAACTTTTTTTCGACATACATACATTCGAGAAAATAAATAAGAAGTCACTTACAAGTGAATACTTTTATTTAAGAAAGAATAACTTACAATTTCGCTAGTAAAAAACAAGGATATCTTCGATATTTTCTAAACAATGCAGGCACAATGTGAAAGTGGGTTTCGGTTCATACCCCCCCCCCCCCTCAAGAATTAACGGAGTGAACTTAGCTGGTGATTGAAGTGAAAATACCCAATTGGCAGAAAAACAGAATAGAAAACGCAAAGATGGAAAGAGAGGGAAAATGAAATTGCACACTATTCCAATATATTTCTCCTTTGTTGACATTTTGATTGATAAAAATATAGTAATATAAGTACTTATTAATAAGATGATGAGGTTTACAAGCAATTGAATATTAAATTAAAAAATTATACCTTCCTTTAAGATAATAAAAGTACGAAAGGTGTTCGGAGAACGTTATATGCTTTTAAGACGTCTTTAGGTCATCTTTGGGACATTAAACGTCGTAGATACGTGTTTTGGACTAACAGGGATATCCTTATGACGTTCGTTGTTTGGTGCCCGCTTTCAAGTTTGCCTATTTCACATGCACAAATAATACTCGCACTTATGATGGCAATATGAGACACATTGTGCACGCTCTCATTTAACCGCCACTCAACCCGGCAGGGTGAAGGCGATATGCGTATCTTATGAGTCGCATGGCGTTACCCGCACGACCTGCGAGTAATGTGCGTCACACGATTGTTATTTGGGGCCCAGATAACAATTATAGTCGCATATGCTACGGATATAATATTATTATATTATATATACAATCGTGCAATGCATATTGCTCGCACGTTGTACGGGGAATGCCGTACGACTCAATGGATACGCATATCGTCGGTTTGAGTGACAGTTAAATGAGATCGTATACAATGTGTTTCATATCGCCATCACAAGTGTCGATCCCGTTTGCATCACAAAAGATACCAAACCAAATTTTAAGAACGGATAATAGAGCATTAGAATTTTTACTGGGTCCAAGAAAAGTGATTCCATTACCGGCAGATAATCAGTTTTAAAGATGAGCTTACTATTCATCCGGGTTTCGTTATAAAATAAAACATGTAAAATCAGCAGCTAACGCGAACTGCGATGCATTATCGAGAATACCGATAGATGATGATACTAAAATGATGAGTTAAGTTTTTCACATGTAAATGTAAAAAAGATGAATTGATTGCTACAACAATCAAGCGTGTTTTAGGAAATTGGCCTAATAATGCAAAAGATATGTCAAATGATGAGAAAAGTGTCTATAACAAAACATTAAAATTAACAACAGGAAAAGGGTGTTTATTTTGGGGATTAGAAGCACTGATACCAGAAAATTTAAGAGGTATAATATTACAAGAATTGTATGCTACACACGTAGGCATTGTAAAATCACAATGTTTGCACGTTCATATGTTTGGTGGCCTAATATTGCCCGTGACATAGAAAATGTAGTAAAAGATTGTAAAATTTGTTTAACAGAACGAAAGTAACCACCATTCACGCCTTGAAATACATGGCTTTGGCCAGGCAAAGCATGGAGCCGCATTCATTGTGATTTAGCAGGTCTATTTTATGTAAATATGTATTTGATTGTAATACATGATCATAGCAAATCGGCAGAAATCATAAACTTTAAAAGTAACACAAAAGCATACAGACTGTGCGAAGAGTTTCGAGTATTATTTTCACGACATGGACTTCCTCTGCAATGTGTAGCAGACGGAGGCCCACAATTTAGAAGCACTGAATTTCAAAAATTTTTGTCGCGGACGCGAAGCCAGTAATTAGATGCAAGATTGTAAGTCGGGGTGAACACTCTTCATGAGGCAGCACTGAGAGGGCCCTTTGAAAATGATGGGATTTTCCAAGGAGCCTGTCGAGAGTGAAGGGTTAACGAGAGGGGTGAAGGCAAGTGAAGGGCGGCGTAACTTCCAACAGTTTCCAGCAGTTCACGATTAACAAAGGTATCGACCGCACGCGCCTAAGATTTTCAATTATTGATTCCATTCTTTCTCCTGTAATTTTCCTTCTATATTTTATTTATATTTTTCTATCTCATTTAAATTCTGTGTATTTGTGCATCTTAAATCATTTAACCCGAAACACATACTATACGCGATTTCTCTGAACTTTTTAGTTATTTATTAGCATTAATTAACAAATGGTTCTTTGATAGCCGGATCCTTTCACGGTGGATCCTACAGCGGCTGTTAAGTGGCTGAAGTGACTTAGTTTGGTGAAAAACTGGGTGTGAGATTTACCAGACAAAGTGACTATTGTGATTGGATATCAGAAGAAAAGAGAGACGCGAAGAAGCAATATAAAGAATTTGGGACTGCCGCCCACTCGCTTTGTACCTGGATCGTAGCCTGGCTCGAAAGACACAGCCAAGGGAAAGCGGGGTACAGGAAGCGAAAGGGTACAGCAGCAAATGACACCTAGGACGTCAACTCCAGCTCGACCATCCAAGTCCCTGTCCAAACGTGCCTCAAAATCCAGCTGAGGAACTTCTGCGACTCGAAGAGGAAGAAGCCCGGTTACAGCTTGAACGTAAAAAAGAGCTTGTAAAAATACAAGCTGAACGAGAAATGGCTGAACTGGACGCAGAAAGCAGCCAAAAAGATGACACAGAGGATGACATCCTGGAAGAAAACAGCAATGAAGATGCATGATCAGTGAGTTCGAAGGTTCGTTCGTGGATTTCTAGGCAAAGTGTACGAGGGGAGCCGCCGGGAGCGACGAATAGGGGTGAGAGATCTGTCTCACCACATACCAGTAATCCACGTTACACAGCGCCGCGGGGGTCGCAGAGCGAGCGACAAGAAGTAAGGACGGGTGAGCGAATCAAAGCATCGCACTCCCCCAATCCACAAATTGAAGCAGAACCGGCAGCGAGACTGGATCGAGACAAGCGATAGGTATCCGTGAAGATCACTGGAGATTCCGAAACTTACCAACTAAAGGACATTCGGACCTTGGATGACCTTGACTTGCCGAGCTAGCCCATCGACATCGAAGCTTATAATTGGGACCATCTTCGACGCCTATTTTCGGGGAGGATTGTGCGCAGCTTAATGTCGCGTTTAAGGTCTTCGTTGGAAAGCCTAACGCACCGGTAGCAACACGCACGCCGTTAG
Source organism: Druon quercuslanigerum (assembly GCA_010014905.2). Lineage (NCBI taxonomy): Eukaryota > Metazoa > Arthropoda > Insecta > Hymenoptera > Cynipidae > Druon > Druon quercuslanigerum. The sequence goes on from JAAAKG020142700.1 coordinate 9,240, forward strand.
GGTGGGCAGTTCACGGACCTTCCATATCGGCAAGAACAAGTACTGAATGCATGCTTCTGATCCACCAAACTGAAGGGGAAGAAGAAATAAGTCGACTACTGAAGAATTTCTGGACCGTGGAAACCTTGAACCTTGGACCGTGGAAACCGTGAAATCCTGAATCAGATTGCTCGAAAGCAAGACGATTACTAGGAAACCGGGTTGCTCTGGAAGAGCGACTTGGACGTGCTACCAGAAAGTAAAAAAAATGGCAGAAAAAAGGTTTCACTCCCTAGAGAACAAGATGAGAAAAGATCCTCTATTCCAGCAGCAATATGAAAAGAAAATACTAGAGCATCTGAGGAAGGGATAAGTGCGATTACTATCGGCAGATGAGGTGAAGAAGACGAATTCTAGGACCTGGTATCTACCTCTTTTTGTGACAATGAAAAACTCTTAAAGGGTCTCGATCTTTACAATTCCCTGGTGGGAGTTCTCTCAATTTTTCGTGAACGAGCCATGATGATTACCTGGACAGCGAAGGGGCTATCCGACAAGGGCAGGAAGTATCTTATATCCATAAAAAGGGTGGCTTTGAGATCAGGAACTGGATGTCCAACTCTCCAGAAGCCGTTTCACAACGAGGAGAGCAGCTAGTCTTCGGAGAAGAGGAATTCTCGCGAGTCCTGGGGGTGATCTGGTCACCTGAGAGCGACGTGCCCACCTTCACCGTCGCCTTTCCACGTGTGGACAGTCGATTAATCAGTGGAGAAAAGCAACCGACAACGCGCGAAGTTCTAAAATTGATTATGTCAGTTTTTGATCCCCTAGGTCTGTTAACAGTGATGACGATCCGAGGTAAGTTTCTGATGCAGGATATTTGGCGTTCAGGACTTGACTGGGACACTAATTCTAAATGGGTTGACAAGAAAATGGCCAACCTGGTTAGCAGACTTGAGAGAAACTAGCAAATTAAGAATTCCTCGTTGCTACTCCCTCGGAATTGGAAAATTGCGTGACGTGCAGCTACATATCTTCTGCGATGCAAGTGTACAAGCATTTGCAGCAGGTACAAGAACAACTTTGGTAATGATAAAGAGTAGAGTCGCACCGCTGAAGCACATGAGCATCCCGAGACTGGAACTTCAAGCAGCGGTAATGGGTCCGGTCAGAATCAAGGAGATACCCCCCGTTCGTGGCTCATCGAATTGCTGAGGTATTGGACCTGACTTCAGTGCTGGAATGGAAACGGGTACCAACGAACGAGAACGTGGTTGACGGTGCCACAAGAGACACTGCACACATTGAAGAGTTTTCCACCAGCCTGGTTTACAGGACCAGAATTTCTTTTTCAAGGACAAGACAAATGGCCGAAGGAACCCTCGAATTTAGAATTCACTGAAGACGCCCAAAAGGAACTCAAACGAAACGTGAGGTAATTTTCCTTATGGGAGACTAAAACTAAAACTAACACCTTTAGTAAGCTAATGACTTCTCAAAGTAAGCTACTAACATCTTAGCTTTTTAATACGGTGCAGGGACAACAAAATCGTACTAAAATTCTTACAATTGAAAAATAATTTGGGAACATCAAAATCCAAATCAATTTTGCATAAAGCAAGATTATTTCTCTTAAAAGAAAGAATAAAACAAACCAAATTCGTCTTACATACTACCTCCAAAAAACTATTAAAACTTCATCTTCTGATTCTACATTTGGTCTACATCGGACCGCATATCATTTGACCAATCCCAACGGATTTAAGATCTTTAAACACAAAAACAAACAAAAAAAATGACAAATTACTTCCTGTAAGGTAAACACCACTAACTAAAAAAGTAAAAAACATCTTTGACAATCCTCTTAGCAACGAAATAATTTCAGTCTTCTCTAAAGGACACAGTTTTGCAGTAGCTCCTTCCAAGATGCCGAAAGAAGAAATAATCAGTAATTTGGAATCCACAATTTATACCGTTCCACCTGAAAAAGCGAATGACATACAGCGTAGGACGTCCAACATTTTACGCCAAGCCCAAATGCCCTTCTCAAACTTAACAAAACAGGAAAAAATCGAAATTAAAGAACTCAATAAGAATAAAGAAATTTTAATATTACCCGCGGATAAAAGCAACACAACAGTAATAATAAATGAAGAAAAGTATAATAACAAAATCATGGACCTTCTAACTGATGATACTTTCAAAAAACTAAAAAAGGACTCCACAACAACAAACAAACAACAACAACAAAAACTAAACTTGACAGAGAAACAACATCTAAATTAATACCTACTAATCCCACCTCTCCAAGACTTTACGGACTCCCAAA
>JAAAKG020142701.1:0-11547 GCA_010014905.2 Druon quercuslanigerum
ATTTGAATTTTAACTTTGAAAAGTTAATGAAAAAAAAACGTTTATTCTATAAAGAAGTTGGATATTCTACCAAATAGTCGATTTTTCTACTAAATTGTTAAATTTTCTACTTAAAAACAGGATTTTTCAAGTTAAATTTTTAAATTTAACTTAAATTTTTAAAGTCAAAAAGATCAATTTTTAACAAAAAAATGCAATAGTTAGATTTTTATTTTTAAAAAACTGAATTTAAAAAAACAAAACGAATTTTCTGCAAAACAGTTGGATCTTCTACCAAATATTGGAATTTCCTACTAAACTTTTTTAATTTTGCAGTCAAAAGGACAAGTTTTCTACCAAAAAGATTGATTTTTCAAGCCGAAAATAGAAATTTAATATAAAATTTGATTTCCAATCAAACAGTTAAATTTTCAACAAAATTTTTAAATTTTTAGTAAAAAAATGAATTTTTAAGAACAACAAAAAATGAATTTGTAACAAAATGATTGAATTTTCCAGTCAAAAAAGGAGCTTTCTATAAAATAGCTTTGGGAGTATTTATAATGTTTGGTAATATTTGTAATATTTCTTAATATTTTTTTTTAACATAAGGAACATAAAAAGTTTTTTTTCTTCGGAAATTCAGTTTCAAAATTATTTTTCGAAAAATCCAAAAATTTTAAAAAATTCTTTTTTTAAAATATTTTTTCAAAACTGCGCCCCATTATATATTTTTTAAGAAATACACTTGAACATAATTGAAATCGCCAAATGTATTAACGCTTAAGAAAAACAGGACCAAAGTTTTCAAATTTTAATATCTCCTAAGTATTTTGATTTTTTCTAAAATTATTTTCATAATTTTCATGAAAATTATTAACAATAGCTGTCGGGAAAATTTGTTTTTTAGAATTTTTCAGTCATCCCTTTATTATTTGGGAATTTTCAAATTAGAAAATTTTATTTTCTGGGATTTTCCTATTTAAAGAATTTCGCAGCGTGAGGGATTTTATTTTTCGAGAATTTTCAGTCGTCCCTTTATTATTCGAGAATTTTAGGATTCGGAAATTTTCTAATTCGGGAGTTTTACCTTATTAAAAATTTTATTTTTCGGGATTTTTCCACATTGAGAAATTCATAATTCAAGTATTCTATTATTCAGGAATTTTCCACTTCAAGAATATTATATTATTCAGGAATTTTTCAATTCAGTAATATTATTATTTGGGAATTTTATAATTCCAAAATTTTATTTTTCCGTAACTTTATAATTCATAAAATTTATTATTTAAGAATTTTCCAAATCGAGAAAGTTTTAATTTAACAATTCCATTATTCGGGCATTTTCGAATTCAGGATTTTAATAATTCTAGAATTTTGCTATTCTGAACAAATTTTTGTTTAATATTTGTAAAATTATTGCATTTTTTTGGAAATTGTCCAAAGCTTTGTGAAATCGTTCGAAAAGGTTTTGAAATCTTTGCGAAATATTTGGTGTGGAATATTCTGAAAGCTTTCGAAATCATTGCGAGCTTTTCAAAATATTTGGTAATATTTGTACATCTGTTAAAATCTTCGCGAAATGTTCGAAATCTATGTAAAATATTTGTGAAATCTTTGTAAATTCTTTCTGAAAGCTTTCGAAATCATTGCAGAATATTTATAATGTTTGTTAATATTTTTTAAATTATTGTATGGTTGTGAAATGTTTGTGAAACCTTTCTTGAAAGCTTTAGAAATCTTTGTGAAATATTAAAAATATTTGTAAAGTTATAGTGTCTTTGAAAATTTTTTTAAATGTTTGCGAAATATTTGTGAAACTTTTCTGAAAATTTTGAAAATGTATAAAATATTTACTAACATTTGTAAAATTATTGAAATGTTTGGGAATTCATCAAAATCATTGTGAAACGTTTCGTAATATCTTTTATATTAATGAAAGTTTTACGAAATATTGGTGAAATCCTTGTGAAAGCTTTTTGAAAGCCTTTGAAATCATCCCGAAATATTTAGAATATTTAGGTATAGTTGTAAAATTATTGAAATCTTTAGGAAATCATCAAAATTTTTGTAAATTTTTTGTATTCGGCAATATTTATAAAAAAAATTAAAATCTTCGGAAAATCATCAATACCTTTATAAAATCTTTGTGAAACATTTCTGAAATCTTTGTGGAATCTTTCTAAAAGCCTTGGAAATCTTTGTGGAATATTTAGAATGTTTGATAGTATTTGTCAAATTATTGAAATCGTTATGAAATCTTTGTGAAAACTTTGTGAAACCTTTCTGAAAGCTTTGGAAATCTTTTCGAAATATTTATAATGTTTAGCAATAGTTTCAAAATTATTTAAATCTTTAGAAAACCAACAAAATCTTTAGGAAATCACTGTGAAAGATTTGTAAATCTTTATGAAAACTTTAGAACCCTTTGTGAAATAATAAAAATATTTGGCAGTAGTTGTAAAATTATTGAAATCTTTAGGAAATCATCAAAATCTTTGTAAATTTTTTGTATTTGGCAATATTTATAAAAAAAAATTAAAATCTTCGGGAAATCATCAATATCTTTATAAAATCTTTGTAAAACATTTCTGAAATCTTTGTGGAATCTTTCTAAAAGCCTTGGAAATCTTTGTTGAATGTTTAGAATGTTTGAAAGTATTTGTCAAATTATTGAAATCGTTATGAAATCTTTGTGAAATCTTTTTGAAACCTTTCTTGAAAGCTTTAGAAATCTTTGCGAAATATTAAAACTATTTGTAAAGTTATTGTGTCTTTGAAAAATCGTTTAAACATTTGTGAAATCTTTTTGAAACCTTTCTGAAAGTTTTTAAAATATTTTAAATATTTACGAACTTTTGTAAAATTATTGTAAAATCTTAGTAAAAGCTTTCTGAAAGCAGTAATAATTTTTGCGAAATATTACAAGGTTTGCTAATATATTTGTAATATTAATTAAATTTTTGGGAAATCAGGAAAATCCGTGTGAAATTTTTGTGAAATCTTTGTAAAAATTTTTCTGAAAGCTTTGGAAATCATTGCGGAATATTTATAATGTTCGGTAATATTTGTTAAATTATTGAATGGTTATGAAATGTTTGAGAAACCATTCTTGAAAGCTTTAGAAATCTTTGAGAAATATTAAAAATATTTGTAAAGTTATTGTGTCTTTGAAAAATCTTTTAAATCTTTGCGAAATTTTTGTGAAACCTTTCTGAAAGTTTTGAAAATATTTAAAATATTTACGAACGTTTGTAAAATTATTGAAATCTTTGGGAAATCATGCAAATCCATTTGAAAACTTTTAAAAAGATTGAAAAATTTTTTCCAAATATTTAATACTCCCTGGACTTACCGTCATATTTGTAAACTTTTCTGAAGTTTTGGAAATATTTGCGATTTATTAAAAAAATTGGTAAAATTATTGAAATATTTGTAAAAACATTCTGAAGGTTTGGAGATCTTTGAAAAATATAAAAAATATTTGGTAAGATTTTTAAGATTATTGCAATTTTTCGGAAATCATCAAAAGCTTTGTAAAATCTTTGTGAAATACTTCTGAAAGCCTTGGAAATCTTTGCAAAGTATTTCTTGTAAAATCTTTCTGAAGGCTTCCGAAATCTTTGCGAAATATTTATACTATTTAGAAATATTTGTAAAAAAATTCAATCTTTAGGAAATCATTAAAGTTTTTGAAAAATCTTTGTGAAACCTTTTTGAAATCTTTGTGAAATCTTTCTAAAAGCCTTGTAAATCTTTGGGGATTACTTAGTATGTTTCGTAGTATTTGTCAAATTATTTGAATCGTTATGAAATCTTTGTGAAAACTTTGGATACATTTGTGAAATAATAAAAATATTTGGTAATAATTGTAAAATTGTTGAAATCTTTGAGAAATCGTCAAAATCTTAGTAAATTTTTTCTGAAAGCTTTGGAAATGTTTTTGAATATTTAAAACGTTTTGTAATATCTTTTAAATTATTGCAAGCTTTAAGAAATATTGGTGAAATCTTTGTGAAAGCTTTTTGAAAGCAGTAAAAATGTTTGCAAAGTATTACAAGGTTTGTTAATATTGGTTATTGGTTATTGAAATCTTTAGAAACACAACAAAATCTTGAGGAAATCTCTTGTCTAGGATTTGGACATCTTTGTGAAAACTTTGTAAAATCTTTCTGAAAGCTTTGGAAATCATTGCGGAATATTTATAATGATTGGTAATATTTTTTAAATTATTGAATGGTTATGAAATGTTTGTGAAGCCTTTCTTGAAGGCAATAAAAATCTTTGCGAAATATTACAAGATTTGTGAAAATTTGTGAATCTATTTGAAAACTTTTAAAAATATTTAAAATTCTTTTCGAAATATTTAATACTCCCTGGACTTTTCATATTTGCACACTTTTCTAAAAGCTTTGAAAATCTTTGCAAATATAAAAAAAAATGATAAAATTATTGAAATATTTGTAAAGCCTTTCTACAGGTTTGGAGATCTTTAAAAAATATAAAAAATATTTGGTAAGATTTGTAAGATTATTGAAATTTTTGGGAAATCATCAAAAGCTTCGTAAAATCTTTGTGAAATATTTCTGAAAGCTTTGGAAATCTTTGCGAAATATTTATAGTATTTGGCACTATTTGTAAAAAAATTGTAATCTTTGGAAAATCATCAAAATCTTTTTGAAATCTTTCTGTAATTTTTCTAAAAGCCTTGGAAATCTTTGGGAAATCTTAAGAAAGTTTGGTAGTATTTGTCAAATTATTTAAATCGTTATGAAATGTTTGTGAAAACTTTGTGAAACCTTTCTGAAAGCTTTGGAAATCTTTGCGAAATATTTATAATATTCAGAAATAGTTTCAAAATCATTGAAATATTTAGAAAATCAAAAATTTTTTTACGACATCTCTGTGAAAGGTTTGGACATTTTTGTGAAAACTTTAGAAATCTTTGTGAAATAATAAAAATATTTGGTAATCTTTCTGAAAGCTTTGAAAATCTTTGCAAAATATTTAATATGTTTAGTAACTGTTTGTAAAATTATTGAAATCATTGAAATCATTGTGAAATCTTTGCGAAATCTTTGTAAAATTTTCTGAAAACTTTCAAATTATCAAAACTATCTAGTGATATATTTAAAATTATTGAAATATTTGAAAATATTTTTTATATTTTAGACATGTTTTCGAATATTTGTGAAATTACTGAAATCTTTGTAAAATATTTGGAAAATCATTTAAATTTTTACGATGCAGCAATTTATTTTAAAATCTAATTGTTTTGTTGATGGTTTATATATCTCGTTGAGAATTCAACTGTTTGGTTAAAGATTAAATAATTTTTATAAAATTCAAATATTTCGTAGAAAATTAACTTTTTTTTGAAAAATCATATTTTTGGGTTCCAAATTAAACTGTTTTTTAAATAATTCACTTTTGGCTCGAAAATTGAATAATTTTGTAGAAAATTAAACTGTCTCGTGGATTTTGTCTTCTTGAATAGAAAATTTATCTTCTTTTATCTTTTTGACTTTAAAATTTAAAATTTTAATTGAACAAGAAACTTTTTTTGTCAATCACACTTGAAAACTATTTTCTTAAAAATTGAGTTATTGTGCTGAATATTAAATTTTTTTTTTGAATTCAAAAATCTTGTTAAAAAGTCATTTTCTAGTTGAAAATTCGACTGGTTTGTGGAAAATTTGAATTTTTTTTAAAACGTTAATTTTTAATCAAATAATTCAAAATTTATAGAACATATATTAATTTTCTATCAAGAAGAATAATTTTCTACAAGAAAATTCAGAAATGTTGATAATTTGAAGAAAAAACAGTAAAATTCATCCAGAAAAGGCAACTTTTCATGAAAATGGTGAAATCCTAAACCAAAAAATAATAATTTTTAAGAAGACGTATTTTTAAGAAGACGTATTTTTAATCAGAAAATATTAAATATTTTTAAAAATAGATGTATTTGCTAGACAAAATCCAATTTTTTAAAAAAGTTAATTTTGAACGAAATAATTTAATTTTCTACCAAATACGTGAATTTTCTATAAAGCAGATAATTTTCTATTGGTAAATCCATAAAGATCTTTATTTTAAATAAAAACAGTTAAATTCATTCAAAAAATTTAACTTTTCAAAACAAAATAGTTTTATTACATTTTAATTATTGTAAATTATGGTCGTAATTGTTCTTCCAGATTAAAAGATTTTAATTTCAATCATCCAATCTTAAAATAAATCATTAAGATAATTTTTGATTATTTATCGTAATAAGATGCTCTTAAAAGACAAATACTAAAAAAATTCTTTTATAAAAAGAAATTTCTCTTGATCAAAAGAAATTTCGTTGATTCGAAAAAAGGGTTTTTTGTTATGAAAAAAATTTTTTCTTTAATTTAAAACTATTTCCTTCATTTTAAAGCTACAGCTTCTTTTAGACAATGTTTAAATTTTAATTTTAAACGTCTTTTAGTAGGCTGCGTATAAATTACTTTAATTGAAATATAAGATTTTATATCAGCAGAAATCGGGAGCAAAGAAATAAGTTAATTTTAAATTTTTATCGTAATTAGATGTTCTTACAAGATAAGAATTCAAAAAGAAATTTTTAAATTTACAGAAATTTTTATTGAAAGGAAAAGAAAAATATTTATTTGCTCTTATTGAAAAAATGTATCTTTTTCATTTAAAGTAATTTCTCTTAAGCAAAAAAAATTTGTTTGGTACAAAAAAAAATTTTGCTCTGATGAAATTTTTTCCTTAATCTTAAGCGTCCCATTTTGAATATCCATAATTCAAAATCATGAAATTTTGAACATATTTTTAAAAGGGCTCTAACTGTAAGATTTACCATTGAAGTTTCTTCAATTTTTAAGGTTTGCAGTTAAAAGTTCTTCAAATTAAAAGATTTGAAATTTAAACTTAAATTTGAAGGAGTTGCATTTGGAAATTTCTGAATTTAAAAAATATATAATTAAAAAGTGATTTAATTGTAAGTTTTTGCATACGTTCTTAATTATTTCTCAAATTCAGTTTCAAAATTAGTTTTCAAAAAATCCAAAAAATTAAATGAATATGTTTAAAAAAAAATAGTTTTTCAAAACTGCGCCCCATTATAAATTTGTTTGAAAAATATACTTTAACAGAATTGAAATCGCCGAATTTATTAACGCTTAAGAAAAAAAGGACTAAAATTTTCAATTTTCAATATCTCCTAAGTATTTTGATTTTTTTTAAAATCATTTTAGGGATGTTATTTTAACACCTAAAAAAAGGTAAACTAGAATTTTCATGAAAATTATTAACAATAGCTCTCGGAAAATTTTTTTGGGGAATTTTTCGGTCGTCCCTTTATTATTTGGGAATTTTCAAATTAGGAAATTTTATTTTCTGGGATTTTTTCATTTAAAGAATTTTACAATGTAAGGAATATTATTTTTCGGGATTTTTCTAAATCGAGAAATTCACAATTGATGTATTCTATTATTTGGGAATTTTCCACCTCAAGAATCCTATTATTTAGGAATTTTTCAATTCAGTAATTTTATTATTTGGGAATTTTATAATTCAAAAATTTTATTTTTGGTAACTTTATAATTCAGAAATTTTATTATTCAAGAATTTTCCAAATCGAGAAAGTCATAATTTGAATATTCTATTATTCGGGAATTTTCCAATTCAAGAATTTTATTATTTTGGAATTTTATTATTCGGAAATATTCCAGTTCGGGAATTTTATTATTCGGAAATCTTCCAGTTGGGAAATTTTATTTGCCCAGAATTTTCCTAATCGGGAAAATCATAATATAAGAATTTTATCTTTCGGGAATTTTTTAAATGAAGAATTTTATTATTTGGGAATTTTATCATTGCCGAATTTTATAATTTAGAAATTGTATTATTCAAGAATTTATAAAATCGGGAATTGTAATATTCGAGAATGTTCCAATTTGGGCAATTTTATTATTTGAGAATTTCTTAAATCGTGACATTTCTAATTCAAGAATGATATTATTCAGAATTTGTTTTATTCGAGAATTTTCCAAATTGGGAAAATCATAATTTAAGAAAAATCATAATTTAAATCATAATTTCAAAAAAGGAAATTTTATTTTTCGGGATTTTTCCAAGTCGAGAAATTCCCAATTTAAGTATTCTATTATTTGGGAATTTTCTAATTTAAGAATTCTACTATTGAAGAATTTTATTATTTTAAAATAATTTGGATTTGGAAGTTTGGGAATCTTATTTTACGTAAATATTCAATTCTATAATTTTAATATTCGTAATTTTACAAACCGGGAAATTTATAATTCAAAAATTTTATCATTCAAGAATTTTCCAAATCGAGAAACCAATTTTCCAATTCATGAGTTTTATAATTCTAAATTTTTATTATACGGAAATTTTTCAATTTGGAAAATTTATTATTCGGGAATTGTCCAATTCGGAAATTTTTTTTTTTTGAAATTTTATTATTCGAAAATATTCCTGTTCGGGAACTTTATTAGTCTAGCATTTTCCAAATCGAGAAAATCGTAATTTAAGAAAAATCATAATATAAATCATAATTTCAGAAAAAGAATTTTTTAATTCAGGAATTGTATTATTCGAGAATTTATAAAATCGGAAATTATAATTTTCGGGAATGTTCCAATTGATTATTTTTATTATTCGAGAATTTCTTAAATTGTGAAATTTCTAATTCAAGAATGATATTATTTAGGAATTTTATTGTTCGAGAATTGTATTATTCAAAAATATTATTTTTTTTAGAATTTTATAATTCAGAAATTGTTTTATTCGAAAATTTTTCAAATTGAAAATCTTATTATTCGGGAATTTTCCAAATCGGGAAATTTAATATTCAAGAATTCTATTTTTCGGGAATGATCAAATTCGCGAATTTTTATGTTCGGGAATTGAAATCATTAGGAAATTTTTAATATGAACTTTTATTATTCGGGCTTTTTATAATTCGTAAATTTTACTCTCCGAACATTTTTTAATTCGGGATTTTTATTATTCGAAAATTTTATTATTTGGTAGTTTTCCAAATCAAGAATTTCATTCTTCGAAAATTTTTCAATTCGGCAATTTTATTACTGGGCAATTTATAATTCGGGAATATTTTGGGTCACCAATTTTCCTATTCGGAAATTTTATTAGTCGGAATTTTGATTATTCGGGAACATTTTTGGTCACGAATTTTCCAATTCGGCACTTTTATTATTGGGGAATTTTACAAATCGGGAAATAGAAAATTCAAGAATTCTATTTTCCGGGAATTATCAAATTCGGGAATTTTGTTATTCGAAAATTTTATTAGTCGGAAATTTGAATATTCGGAAATTTTCCAATTCGAAATTTTTATTATTCGGGAATTTCCCAATTAGAGAATTGTATTATTCGTAAATTTTCCAATCAGAGAATTTCATTGCTCGGGAATTTTGTAATTGAGGAATTTTATTATTCGGCATCTTTATAATTCAAAAATTGTATTATTCAAGAATTTTCCAAACTGACAATTTTATTATTTGGGAATTTTTATAATTGGGAAGTTTAAAATTCAAGAATTATATTGTTTGAAAATTATCAAATTCAGGAATTTTTATATTCGAGAATTTGAATCATTAGGAAATTTTCATTATGAACTTTTATTATTCTGGCATTTTATTATTAGTGAATTTTACTGTCCGAAAATTTTTGAATATAGGGAATTTTGTTATTCGAAAATTTTATTAGTCGGAAATTTGAATATTCGGGAATTTTCCAATTTGAGAATTTTATTATTCGGGAATTTCCTAATTAGAAAATTTTATTATTTTATTATTCGGGAATTTTCCAATCAGAGAATTTCATTGTTGAGGAATTTTCTAATTGAGGAATTTTATTATTCGGCAACTTTATAATTCAGAAATTGTGTTATTCGAAAATTTTCCAAACTGGCAATTTTATTATTTGGGAATTTTTAAAATTGGGAAATTTAAAATTCAAGAATTCTATGGTTCAAAAATTATTAAATTCAGAAATTTTATTATTCGGGAATTCGAATCATTAGGAAATTTTTATTATGAACTTTTATTATTTGGGCTTTTTATAATTCGTGAATTTTACTGTTCGAAAATTTTTTAATTCGGGAATTTGATTATTCGAAAATTTTATTATTTGGTAATTTTCCAAATCAAGAATTTCATTCATTGAAAATTTCCCAATTCGGGAATATTTTGGGTTACGAATTTTCCAATTTGGCAATTTTATAAGTCCGAAATTTAATTGTTTGGGAATTTTTCAATTAGAGAATTTTATTTTTCGAGAATTTTATAATTTAGAAATTATATTTTTCGATAATTTTCCAAATTGGGAATTTTATTATTCGGGAATCTTCCAAATCGGGAAATTTCAAATTCAAGAATTCTATTTTTCGGAAATAATCAAATTCAGGAATATTCATATTCAGGAATTTTAATCATCAGGGAATTTTTATTTGGAACTTTTATTATTCGGGAAATTTTTAATTAGTGAAATTAACTGTTTAAAATTTTTTGAATTCGGGAATTTTGTTATTCGAAAATTTTATTAGTCAGAAATTTGAATTTTCAGGAATATTTCAATTCGAGAATTTTAATATTAGGGAATTTTCCAATTAGAAAATTTTATAATTCGAGAATTTTCCGATCAGAGAATTTCATTGTGGGGGCATTTTCTATTTCAGAAATTTTTTTTTCGGCAACTTTATAATTTAGAATTTGTATAATTCGATAATTTTCCAAATTGGGAATTTTACAAATCGGGAAATTTGAAATTCAAGAATTCTATTTTCCGGGAATTATCAAATTCAGAAATTTTGATATTCAGAAATGTTAATCATTAGAAAATTTGCTTAAGCAACTTTTATTATTCGGGCATTTTCTAATTCGTGCATTTTACTGTTCGAAAATTTTTAAATTCGGTAATTTTATTATTCGAAAATTTTATTATTTGGTAATTTTCCAAATGAAAATTTGTCAATTCGGCAATATTATATATAAATTTATTTCGGTAATATTTTAGGAATATTTTTTTTCGGGCAATTTTATTAATCGGAAATTTGATTATTCGAGAATTTTCCAATTGAAGAATTTTATTATCCGTGAATTGTCTAATTCAGAAATTTTATTTTTGGGGAATTTTATTATTTGGAAATTTTCTAATTTGGGAATTTTATTGTTAGGAAATACGATTATTCGGGAATTTTTTAATTAGAAAATTTTTCAGTTTCGGGAATTTTATTTTTCTTTAAGTCTTAAGTTTAAGTTCTTAAGTCGTCCTATTTAAAATATGGAATTAAAAATATTTTATTTTCAATGTTTATATTTGAAATGCCTTTAGTTTTGAATAAAATTTGATAGTTTTTAGAATTTTTAATTCTCCAATTGTTAAAGATTTAAAATTTAAGATTGAATAATTTGGAATGCGTATTGTGTAAAATGATGTCATTCTTAACGTATTTTCTTTTTTTTTTTTTTTTTTTTTTTTTTTTTTTTTTTTTTTTTTTTTTTTTTTTTTTTTTTTTTTTTTTTTTTT
>JAAAKG020142702.1:0-11547 GCA_010014905.2 Druon quercuslanigerum
CTTACTGTTTCGAGATCCACACCTTCTTCGTCAAAAAGAGCTATTCTTAAACACTTGTCCATAAATAATATAAATAGACATGAAGACATAACGCATCCTTGTCTAACGCCTTGTATAATATCGAACCAGTCACTCAATTTCCCATTTACCCTTAAACTCGATTTGCTACCCATATATATTGCTTTTATAGGTTGTAGGAGCCATCCATTTACACCGTACTCTTTCAGGACTTCCCAAAGTTGGCTTCTATCTACCGTGTCGAAAGCTTTTTCCAGGTCAACAAATGTTCAGAAAACTTTTTTGCCCACTCTGAAACTCTTTTCTGTGATTTGCCTTTCTTTTCTTCTGTTATTTTCATTACCCTACAAATAAGTATCTTTGAGTATATTTTACCTACGGTACTTAATAAGCTGATCCCTCTGTAATTATTGCAGTCGCTTTTGTCTCCCTTTCTTTTGTATATTGGCACGATAATTGCTTTTTTCCAATCACCTGGGACTTCTTCTACTTCGATGCATAAGTTTATTAGTTCGCACAGTCTATGTGGTATGTACTCGCGACCGTGTTTAACACTTATGTCCCCGCGCAGCTAGTTCCCGTGCGCCTATACGTACTTATTTCCCCGTGCGCAGTTCCTTCACCTCCCACCACGGCCCCTATCCGGGCTATACGTTCAAGCCCGCAAGAGGGGCTGACTAATTAAAAAAGAGGCCTGAAGAGCGGGAATTTTGAACTGAGTATTTTAATATGACGTCATGGGAATGCAGATCACTTTTTAGAGAAAATATTCGAAACGTAAAAGTAACTTTTAAATGTCAGAATATTAAAATTCTTCAAGTGTAGAATGTATTTTCTCAGTCATGTTCCATTCTTTTGTCGATTGACAATCAACTGTCAGAAATTTGAGATGAGAGTACACTAACCTCAAATTTTGGATATTTTATTTCGTGACACTGAAAGATCTTTATTCGACAAAAGAATGGAACATGACTGAGAAAGTAATTCTACACTTGAGAAATGTTACTATTCAGGCCTTTGTAACTTGCTGTTGCGTTTAGAAAATTTTCTCCAAAAAGCCGTGTGCAGTTGCAGTGAAAAGCCATGTAGGTACCAAAGATCATGTAACCTTCCTGGCGGCTGACATTTCTACCTATCGTAGCATGATACATTTAAAGATTCAGACCCTTATAACTTACTTGTAATTTTACATTATTTTACCCAAAAAATTTGTCAACAACTGTGCTAACCTTCCTGATATTTGCACCTAACCGTTCATGACCGTGAGGTGATGCTGAAATACTAAATATGCAGCGAAATGTTTGATTCGGTTTTTGATTCTATTATATTAATTTTTTATTGGCAAATTGTACTATTTAAAGGAAATAAAAAATCCGTCATGCTAATCAATCGTATGCTAACGGACTGCGACTGTTTCAACTCCGCATGTGCCAAAAAGCATTATTATTGACAGTTTATCTTTATTGATTCTAAATAGACCCGCGCTTTTTGACACATGCGCAGTTTTAAATTTTGCTTACAGTGGGCCTATCGATACAAGCTCGAGGCAGCCAATGAACGTTGCTGGACTCAAATGTCCTGAAGATTCGCGGTAGGGGTGGGGGCCCCTCCAAAGGGGGACATTCTTGAGCGTATACGTTTTATGACGGGCGACATAGTTGAAAATTTTAGGGAGAGAGAGAGAGAGAGGAGTGTGTGGCACGATCCGAGAAGACCTACTAGGCAAACGTGAAATTTTACAGGGTGAGTGATTGAAGAAATCTCGAGCTCAAGGCAGCGGAGCGGAGATCTCTGACCCCCACTCCTTACAGTTCGACCGTGTTTACTCACTCTCTTCTCCTCCTATTCACGCGCCGTCTACTGTCCTGCGCTGCAGAATTTTCGAGAACTTACACCTAGGGCGCGCGCTTCTCGGATTTCGCGGTTCTCACTCGATAACTTATTCTTTGCACTTGGAATAATTGAATAAAAGTTAAACAAAAAAATCTTTGAATTACCTTACAATAAAAAGCGACAATTCTTTCTTCAGACATTCTTTTCTACCTCGCGTTGTTTGCAAAACATTTTACGTATCTCGTCTTTTGGCGTAGTATGGAAATTTTTTATTTTTGTACATCAATTTCAAAAAATAAATTAAAAACGAGAAGTTCTTCTAACAACTGGTTTAAAGAAATAATGAATCTTTAAACGTTGAAATTTCTCAAAAAAATTTTACCAGTTTTTGTCGTTTGGCTAAAAATTTTAATTTTCGATTTTTTCATCATACTTTCGATAAATAAAACCAAAATGACAAGTCCTATCAAAAAATGGTTCAAATAAATTATCTAGAAAATTTGTAAAAGATCCAACTTTTTTCCCGTATCGTATATCGTTTGGTT
The DNA here is from genome assembly GCA_010014905.2 of Druon quercuslanigerum. Classification (NCBI taxonomy): domain Eukaryota; kingdom Metazoa; phylum Arthropoda; class Insecta; order Hymenoptera; family Cynipidae; genus Druon; species Druon quercuslanigerum. The sequence goes on from JAAAKG020142702.1 coordinate 2,397, forward strand.
CAAAATTTAACTTTCGATTTTTTTATAGTATTTTTGAAAAATAAAACCAAAATATGAAGTCTCGTCTGATATGCTTTCAAAACTTTTACATATCTGTCGTTGTTTGGCTTTAAATTAAAATTTTTGATGCAAGAAACCTAAAAATCTTATCCTATTGAAAAATAGTTCAAACAAAAATTGTAGATATTTTGAATGGCTTGAATTCTAATTTTATTCTGTTTTCACGTATCTGTCTTTGTTTAGCATAAAATGAAATATTATATTTTTGAATAACATTTTCGATGGATATATAACCGTTGCTCAGAGAATGTTGGTTAACAAACTCGTTTTTTCGGCCGGACTGACCGTGTATCAAAACGTAAAGATCCGTTCAAAAATTACGGTGTTAAATTTGATAGAATTCTAATAATCTCAAAAATTTGTTTGTTTCTTTTGTGAGCAACTTTTGTCGATCATTTTTTTTTTCGTGCCTTTTGTCGTTTTCGCAAATATGTTTAATTGTTATTTTGAGGTACTTGCACGATTAAAACAATAACTACGCATCCTATCAAACAACGAGTTGAGAAACATGTGTACCTCTTTCTTAGTTACACAACTTTCTTTTGTTTATTTTTTCGTAGTTTGCGTCGCTTGTATATGTTCGTCTTTATTGGCATCTTGCATAGTTGCGCACCAAATGGAGTTTTTGTATTATTTTTTGTGCTATAAAAATTTGAATTTTCGATCTTTTAAGAAAATTCAAAAACATGCAACTATAATCTTGCAGGGCTTTCAAAAAGCAACGTTTTTCTTCTCTTGAATTTTTTTCGTATCGGGCGTTGTTTGGCTTAACATTTCCAATTGATTTATAAAATGTTGTAAATGCTATAACTCTGATACTTTTTTTAAAAGGAAAAAGTCATATGAATAACTTGTTCGGTTTTCTGAGTTCTGCGAATAGCCGTGCATAAAATTGTTGAATCTTAAGAAAATTGGTAAACCAAATTTGTAAAATGCTCTTACTTTTGGAATTTCTATCCAAAATATCCAATACACAAACTCGTTTTTATGGCCTAAAAAAGTGCGCCAAAGTTCGATTTGATACGTTCATTTTCTCGGGTTATCGTGTTCCTGGACGAATTACTGGAGAGACCGACAGACGCCACCGCCGAAACTGGATTCTCAGCTTGAAAGGGTATCAAAACGTGGAGATCCGTTGAAAAACTGTGGTGTCAAATTCCGGACAATTTTAATACTTTCTCAATCATTAATAATGAGAATTTAAAAGCGCTTTGAAAAAATTGCAATATGAAAATAAAAGTTCAAACATAGACTTGGAAAATAAAAAAATGTTATTTAATAAAACTGTGCACATACAGTTTTTTGAGTATTTTTGGGCGAATTTATGAAATTCCTGTACAAAAACAAACATTGAAAATAACACTCTGCAAAATCATACGTGTTCCTTTAAACTTTAAAATATGAATTTCACTCAAATAAAACTTTACAAATAAAATCAAGGAGTTCCCTGGAGCAAATTAAGTACATAATTGTAATCAAAAGTTTAATTTATTTTTTATGATATTATGTCTCTATAAATTGAATTTTGTAAACGATTTTTCGATATGAAACTCACCTTGGAAATGACACACTGCATCCTAAATTACGAAATTAAATCTCTTAAAAATAAACTAATATAAATTAAAATTATATTAGTATCATGTTTTATAAATGAATCCGGCATGGATTTTTATTATAAAAATATTACACTGACGCAATGTGGAAAATAAGGGAAACTATCTTTTGTTTTGGCAATTTTCGGTTCAGGAAAGTAGTGGGGGAAGTAGTGTGAGAAGAAGAAGAGAGTACGCGTCAAGCTGCTGCTCCGCAGGCGTGAGAATACTTTTTTGCAATAATTTATATCTTATGAAATAATGTCGATGAAAAATTACTGATCCCACCCCTAGAGAGATCAGTTAAAGAACTTATAGAATCCATCATAATCCGAAAATCAATTTTTTGCCTATCAGGTCCCTTTTCTCGGATCGCGTAACACACGCACACGAAAAAGTCGCGTACACGCTGAGGACACGGAGCTTTCCAAGATCGACCGCCTTCTGCATTGTTCCCTCAAGTGATGTAGCAATTGTTGACACGCAGGGATGCTTCTCGGTGCACTCGTGCACCCGTACGGGGTGCACTCGGTACGTAGCAAGTCAGTTGATAGAATGCTTCGATTTGTTTTTGACTCACACGGTCAAAGTCATAAGTTTAGCAACGTTGCGTGTCAGCACACGCGTTATTTGAAATTCGCGCATAAACTAAAGCACGTAGAACTGGTGCGACTTTGCCGCACCTTCAGTTCACTGACGTTAGACATACATTTACGGTATAAATAATTATTTTTCTATTCTTATAGGCTCTGAATGATACTTTTCGAGGCAGATGTGAATTTCGGATAAAATTCTATATATGTCAGAATTATTTCAGAATCCACATGTCAGACCACATCTTAATTTCAATCATTGATTTCTCGACTATGAAGCTCTGAAAGTTTCTAAAATTTTAACCAGAGCTTCAGTACATTTTAATACAACTGTCATCCAAATATCAAACGATTCTCATTTGTAATTATATTACCCAGGGTACTCCCTTAACCAGTGAAAGCTTGTTACTTCCAAGAGCGACGATGATAAGGACGCTTATTTTAACAGAATATGCAGGGTACAATCTTCGTAGCTCCCTTATAAAGTCTCTATACCTCTCTTGGTAACAAAGCACTCTTAGTGCCGCATTGTGCCTTTGGATGTAGATCGTTGCCGCATGAGTTGGACAACTAGATAGCAGGTGTCCTAGATTTTCAGGGTGTGTATGACACGCCCTGCAGCTATCATCGGGAATTTCTTGGCTCAAAATGTGGCGACGGTATATTACGGTAGAAATGACAGCATCTTGACATTCCAAAATTAAACCCTCCGTGCCCGACTTCAATCCGGGTGATTTATGGAAATCATAAGTTAGTTCACACCACATTAACTGATCCTCCACATTTCTGTGGAAGATGTGCATCCTCTTATCGAGGAGCAGTTTCCGGAAGTTTTTCTCCTGAGCTTTCTAAATCCGGTCTTTCAGGAGTGAGTACTCGACATAGATAAGATTTGATGCATTCTGCTCACTTCTGATACTGAAGTTAAGTCCGAGTGTTTCAGTAGCCTTCTCCGCTGCTTTGCGCAGAAACGCACCTTTGTCTTCTTTTTTATGGTTCCTGATCATTTTAAGAGGAGGATCTCTTTTATCTGTGACTCTATATGCAGTACCCAAATTAATCCTGTTGTGAAGGCATTCAATATTCAATATTACGCGACCATCTTGACGGCGAGAGATGTAGAGTCGCGGAACATACGACTTAGGATGCATGCTTTTGTTTATGTGCATAACCTTTCGTGTCCCCATATCAAGGGAACTGAGCTCGTTCTTCGTCCATCGAACCACTCAAAATGAATAGAGTACTACCGGGTCGGCAATCATGTTCGTTGCAGATACTTTGTTCCTCGCCGACAGTTCGGAAGACCAAATCTGTCGGATGAGACGTTTGTATCTGCCTCGGAGATTATCCTATATAGACATCAAATCCTGAATGCGACTCTCTGGCGCGTCCAGGTACGTGTAAGTATCTCTAGAACAAAGGTTTCGTATAGCGATTCTATCGAAGAGCTCAGGGTCTTCTGGGATGCCATTAAGTTTTCCTCGCTTCAAATAAACCTCGGCCCATTCTGCTAACCGAAATTACATTCCTATTTCCTTAATGTATCGTTCGACAATCCGTAGGGCTAGATGTAGTTGCTCTTAATTTTAGCATAGATAGATCATCATCATCATCAGCATAGATCATCCATGTAAAATACATGCGATACCTTGTGCTTTCGATTTGCAGGTTTGCCGCAAAGGTACCCCTGGGTAATCGAAGTGCTAGAGATATTACCAATAATGTGAGGACCACGATTTTTCCCAGATAAGATAGTAAATCTGGTTTTCCAAAGCGGCATCAATCTGTCTATGCACCTCACGAATTGCGGATGAAACCTTAAGCTTTGTAAAAGATAGACGGTAAGTCTATGGGAGGCTGAATCGAAAGCTTTGCGATAATCAATCCATGCCATCGATAGGTCACGCTGGTAGGATGCTGCATCGTTGCAGACACATTTATCGATGATCAGGTTCTTCCGACATCCTCATACGCTGGATATATATATTATAATTTATTTACAACGCTTTGAAAAAAAGTGATACTACAACCCGCTCTAACTGTCGACTAGTCAAATATCAGGACGCTCTTATTATAGCTTTGAAACTATCATTTTAAAAATGTAAAATAAATTTAAATATTTCCTCTAGGATTTATCTCCTGTAAGTATGAATTTTCATTATACGAGGTATGTCCAAAAAGTTTGTGCAGTGAGTTCGTTATTATGAATTACGCAGACTGATTAGGCCAGTGGCGCACATTAAAGCTTTCGCTGGGGAAGCGAAGCTCCTTTCTTCACGAGAAGAAAAAAGCAACAAAAAAAAAGAAGCAAAAAAACAAGACCCTCGTGAAATATTCTGTTATCTTGTACACATTATTCGTATTATTCTACGCTATGTTAGCTCAAAAACTTAAAACTCTTCCCAGGCTATGGGGAGCCGCCGCTCCCTCTACTCCTGTCAAATGGGCGCCACTGGATAGAGCCCTCTTGTAGCTCTTTTTTTACATACAGGCCCCGTTGATCTTAAGTCAAAAAATTTGTACCGTGTGTTCGTCAACAGGATTTACGAAACCTGATAGGGCCCTCCCGGAGCTCCTCTTTTACCGATAAGGCCCCTTTGACGTTTAGTCAAAATGAGCCCCCTGCAACGACTGTACGTACACAATAACGGCACATCTTTATTCAGTATATGGATATTTAAATTTTTTATTTAAAATCAGGTCGTTCATTATTGAATCAAAACAGCCGGTTCTCAATATACAGGGGCCTGAAGTTTTTACTTTTCACGCGTTTCTTCACATTCACGTTATTGTAACTTTTTTTGGGATGATTTGATTAGACTTTTATTACAGTGCTTTTGAAAGCTATGTTTATGTACTTTAAGGCTTTTATAACGATATGATAAAAAAAAATTTTTTTGAAATTCAAAATTGAAATTGATTTATTGAAAAAAACCATACTTAAAAATTCTTTTTTCTATTTAAAAAATAGCTTTTTATACTCTTTGAAATCATGTAGAATAAAAAGTCAGCCGCAAATGTTTTCTTGGTCAAATTTATATTTTAACTCTCGAGGGTACCGTTAAACTTTGGCAGCGCTCGGGCACGAATAGTGCCAGGCCTAATGTGCCCTAAAATTATATTTAACTTTTTTGAGATAATTATCTGTGCAGAAATATATATTTGATCTCACACCTCTTAATTGATTCATAATGAGCGTAAAAATATAAATTTGACCAAGACAACATTTGCGGCCCACTTTTTATTCTAAATGATTGCAAAGAATACAAAAAAGCTATTTTTTGAAATAGAAAAAAATAATTTTAAATTATTACAAAAAAAAAAAATTTCAATTTTGATAAAAAAAAATTAACGCGAACGTAAGAAACGCGTGAAAAAGTGAAAACTTCAAGCCCCTGTATATTGACAACCGGTTGGTAAATAAACCTATGGTTTGGTAAATTAATGCAGGTCCACTATGACTATAATTCAGTCAAGTTTTAATCCGATCTAAAACAAATTAATTTTTGATGGGAACACTTTACGTATTCTGCCCCGTAAACAAATTGTTCCAAGATGGCCGGGAATACCTCATGGACGACGCAAAGTCCTGATGCCCTACGACCACAGCTTGGTATGAAAACATCGAACGTGTGCGTTCCCTTGTGCTCACTGATCGTCATTTAAACGTTGTTTGGCTTAAAAGGTTTGAAGCAATGCTCCTACTCACACAGCAGTGCTCGTGCTAGAGTTTTTGGTCCGAAATTCCATCACTATGTTCGGCGACCTTTTTACTCCGCGGATTTGCCCCCCTGTAACTTCTAGTTTTGCCCTAAATACAAAATGGTCATGCGTGGTCAGCATTTATGAGATGTGGAGACAAACAAGAAATTAATTCGCAGTTGAAGTGGTTGACTGAAGAGGATTTTAAGGGGGTTACTTCTAGCAATGGAAAAAAATATGGGACGAGTGCATTGTGTTAGAAGGGGAACAATTGAAAGATGACAACATTTATGTATAAAGTAATTTGTATAAATAAAGCACAAATTGAATTATGTTTTACTATAAAAGATCTAAAATATCTACTTTAGATCTGAGGCCGCACAAACCCGAATGTCTCTTAACCTACGATCGACATAATGGGCCCTTTTCTTGCGGAATATCAGAATTTATATTCTAAAATAACGTCAGTTGCTTCCTTGCGCAAAACGAAAAAGAATTCCTCACTTGCTAACTCATCTTTGGATCCACCTAGTGAGTCACGGTTACGTGTTTGAGGGGTTTAAATTTGCCAGAGTTCTCGCACAGGTGCGAGTAGCCTAATTTTTGTATCAGTAAGGGGCAGTTTTGTTCAGTTTGTAATCTTAGAGTGACCACCCTCCCGGGAGAATCGGCAAACCGGGAGAAACTTGCACCGGGATAAATCTGGGAGTGAAATGATATACCAGGAGATTTCCCGTATGTTATAATTCGCGCGTTTTTACATTTTTAGTTAGAAAGCATATAAGTTTCAAAGTTTTCAGAATAATTAAACGTGAAACGTTTACAATATTGCTCGCAATATTTAAAATTCTGAAATTTTGAATGGTGAAAGGGACAGTGATTTTTTTGACAGAAATCTCATTTTTTTAGTAACAAAATCTATCCAGTCTTGTTTTGTACGTTAGTTGATACTACATGATATGATCCTACTTATTAATAATATATTTATCGTCTTTACAATTTCTATAATTTTGATCTTTAATTATATTCTTAAGTGCGCAATTTTAAAATAGTTTAATCTTTGAGGAAATATTGGAAAATTGGATATTAAAAGCCTTGATAGTCATTTTTGAATTTGATAATTTTAGATATAAATATAAAGTAATTTAGAATTGATAAGCTTAAAATTTCATGTTAAAAGCCTTGGTAGGCAGTTTTAAATTTAATAATTTTGTATGTAAATGTAAAGCAATTTCGAATTGCGAAGCAAAAAAACTGTACTTAAAAAAAACATATTGCAGTAGAAATTTTTTCATTTTTAATGTTGCACATTTAGAATTGCTATTTATTTCGAAAGTTTTTTAAAAATAATTCAATTCATTTTTTTTTATTTTAGAAAAATTTGTTCAATCAGTTTTAATGTTAAATTATAATTAACGTTTGCACATTGTTCTACTATCGAAATTTTAAACTGAAATAATTTATTTTCGTGATTCTTCAATTAAAAAATCAAAATTTTGAACATAATCTTAGGGAATAGAAATCCAGGGACTTAAAAACATGCACTTTGAACTCTTGCAAAGAGTGTAAACTTTTTCTAAAACATGAGAAATCACGAATATTTCTTTTATTATTTATTTTATTATTATTATATCACGACTATAGTAACTTCGAGAGAGACCGGTGCATTCATTTATTAAGCAACTTGGTAAAAATTGGTGCATTCAGATTAGCAGACGAGAAAAATAAACCCAACATGCGCTTTACACAAACATACGACGTAAATGCAGACTTGTAATGCGATGCTGAACTGTTTCTCACAATTATATTAATTTAAATTACATGTGTACAGTACGCATGATTATATAAAGTTTATACATAATTATATACATACAAGAATATTATATTAAAAGCTGAAACAGAAAAGTGTGATTAAAATAAAGCTGGTCGGAATCGATCATGGGTCTCCGGCGCGGCAGCACGGCGGTATTCCATCCTGCTAAATAATATTATAATAATAATATATAGATTATGTATATATATATTATAATATATTTATAATATTAATATAATAATATTATAATAATGATAATGAGGTACAGGAATTTATCGTCCTTATGAAGTAAATGTTAGCACTCAAATTTATTTACATTAAATTATATACTAATTGTTCACAGTGATGGAATTTGTAAAATTCTAAGCACCATTTCTTAACGTAATCAAATATCCTAATATCGATGTATAAAAATAATTTTATGCTCATCGTGGAAATTTTTTTTTCTTAATTGTAACTTTTCGTATTATAATAATTTATTGTAATAAGGATCTTTTGCATCAAATCAAATTGAGTGATGAGTAAAATTAAGGAATTTCAGTAAAGAGAAGTAAATACCATTAAAAATATGAAACAAAATTTAAAATTCAATTAAAATAACTGAAGGTTATTTTATGTCAGCTGACATCGTTTACGCTCGGCTGCACTCGGTCCAATACTAGGCACGCTTACATAGTCACTTACTAATATTCGACAGCGATCTTCTGAATTTGTCTTACTCCATAATACAAAAAATAGAAAGTGTCATAGTAAAATTCATATTCCTACAGATTAGAGCAATTCCTCTTACAAATTTAGTCTTTTATGTTATTTTAGTTACTTATTACTTCTACTCTTTTTATATAATTTAATTATTTGTCTACTAATTTATCTTAGCTAGGATTTTACTATAAAAAATACCAAGACTTCATATTATCAATAGGAAAATTTCATATAAGAATAGTATAGTTTAGTACCACTTTATTAAAATATACGAATTATCGCCGTGGTCTCTCGGTCGTAACCTAACTTAGTAATTTTTCCAGTACCAAGTTTCTCAGTGTAAGCAAATATCGCAGTAGATTACCCACATATTTGTGTATATACGTATATCTGATAATGTTGTTAAATAAATAAAATACATGAAAATGGGCATATCTGCAGGGTAGAAAACTACTCGTTGGCGTCGAAAATTTATTTTTACCTGCCACACACATATTTTGACTAATATCGGAAAATATGCAGTGACCTTAAGACACGGTCATTTTTCAAGGTCATTTAAGGTGAACTTGTCATGTGTTGCTAATATTCAGCTAATAAAGACAAGATATGAACAGGAAATCAATATATATATATATATATATATATATATATATATATATATATATATATACACAGGGGGTGCGAGAAAC
>JAAAKG020142703.1:0-11547 GCA_010014905.2 Druon quercuslanigerum
CGTCTCTCCGTAGCTCAGTTGGTAAGAGCATCAGATCGGAAATCTGAAGGTCCTGGGTTCAGATCCCAGCGGAGATAAAGACATTTTTTTACAATCTTAAGATTTATCAATATTTTAATAATATTTATTTAGAACAGTAGACAAACAAAATTAACATCTAAAATTAATAATAAAATATTTCCTGGTCAATAAACCTAAGATCAACAATTATATTTTTTGTTTAAAAATCCCATTTCCACGTTGAAAATTAAACTGTTTTCTAGACAATTCGTCCTTTTGATCCTTTTGACTAAAAAAGATAAACTCCTATCTTTTTTAGTTGAGATTTCAAGTATTTTATTGAAAAATTGTGTTTGTTTAAAAACTAACTATTACGCTTTTTGCTAAAAAATAGTATTTTCAGATTAAAAAATAAATTTTTTTGTTGATAATTCACCTGTTTGATTTGCAAATTAATCTGTTATGGCTGAGAATTCGGCTACTTTTTTTTTGAGAGAATTAAAGTCTTTTTTGTAGTTGAAAGTTGATCTACTTTCTAAAAATTAAATTTTTAAGTTTGATCTTTGAACAATAATCAGTTTAGTTGAAAATACATCTTTCTGAGTAAATTAAAAAAATTTTCAATTAAAATTAAAATAGTTTTTAGTTGGAATACCACTATTACATATTTGCTGAGAAATCATTTTTTCGTTAAAAATAAACTTCTTGGTTAAAAGTTAAACTACTTTTTAAAAAATGATTAAGGCTGTTTTTTAGCAGAAAATGAATCTTCTTGCTCGAAAATTATCCTGTTTGGTTGAAGATTCAACCATTTTATTGGAAATTCGTGTTTTTGAAAGAATTTAACTTTCTTTGATAGAATTATCAGCTAAATTCCATTTTTCGTTCAGAATTCATCTGTACAATATTAATAATTTTAATTGAAATTTAAACTATTAGGCCGAAAATTTAATTCTTTTTTTTATTCCTTTTTTGTTGTTAAAATTGGATTTTTTAACTTCAAATTGAACTATTTTGTTGAAAATTTGTTTTTTTCGTTTGAATTTTTTTTTCAATTGAAAATTTAACTAATCTAGTTGAATATTCCAACATTTCATTGAAAATTCACATATTTGGTTTCAAATCTATTTTTTTTCGAAAATAATCTTTTTCATTTTAAGTTAATCTTCTTGTTATTTGAAATAAACACGTAACTATTGTTACAGTTAAGTATTTAATAATTTTAGTTAAAAATTCATCGCTTTGCTTAAACATTTTTTTTCTAAAAATATAATTATTCAATTTTTAGTTGAAAATTCTTTTTTCTTGGTAGAAATTAATCTATTTTTTTAAAGTTAGTTTTTTGCGTAGAAAGTCTATTTGATTGAAAATTAATTTTTTAAATATAAAATTAAAATCTTTTTTGATTGAAGTATGAACTATATCATTTTTTAGTGAAAATTAGCATTTTCAGATTAAAAATTAAACTACTTTGTACGTAATTCACCTGCTCGGCTTGCAAATGCACAATTTTCTAGAAAATTTAACTGTCTTGTGGATAATTCAGGTTATTAGTTGGAACTTCACAGTATTGGTCGACAATTGAACTATTTGATTGAAAATTCGGCTGTTTTGTTGAAAGCTTAACTTTTTGGCTTAAAAATTTAACATTCTGGATGCATTGAGACAATTAATAGTCTATTAGAAAAGATGTTCAAAAAAATTTGTTAAGGAAAAGTAAAAAGAAATAGTTGCATTAGCAGACACTTGTGAAAAAAAATGTGTCTCTACTGTCATTTTTTTCGAAATATAGTAGCAAACTAGTGTCAGCGCCTGAAAAATAGTGTTAAAATAGTCTAAATTTGCTTTAAAACAAACCTGACAACAGCCTGGAAAATCTTCGACTCCCTCACCCTAAGCGTGTCCCTTTCCAAAACCACAATCAGTGTTTCGATATCAATATCAGTGAATCCATCCGCATTGAGCGCATCATTTGTCGACTTATCAATCGTGTCCAAACAAACATCAGCCAATTGCGGCTCATCGAACAAACGGGCTTGTGCCAGCAGCAAAAATGCATTATCAGTTGTCAAGTTATTCCTCAAGAAATCCACACAATGTTTTTCCAGAGGTGAGACAGCGTATTTTTTTGCTGTGTAGAGTGTGGTCATGACCGTTTCGGGATCAATTTGGATTTCATCTGTATAAAGGAATAAAAGTACGGCGAGGAAAGTTACGGGCTCAACATCGGGCACTTCAATTTCCACAGAAGCTGTCGCCAATGTTCCATTAAACATTGCGTCAAAAACGGCACTTCCGGAAGACAAGACTAGCTTGTGTGCTGGAATCGACTGTTGCTGCGCTCCCCTTCCTACGAGAAATCGCACGTCCGATAGAATTTCGTTATTGAAGAGAAAGGCGAATCTTTCTCGCATTGTGGCTTTTGTTCCCTGCCAGTTGTAAGTCGCTGGCGGTCGACGAGCTAATCCATTGTCGAGGATTGCATTTTGGGATCTTGACTCTGGTTGAGCGTTTAATGTGTTCCCTGGGGGTCTCCTGCAATCAAAAGTGAGCAAAATAGGTTGATACAATCTTAAATCAACCTCATATGTGCCATAGAACTCTACTGCGCAGCCATAAGGTTCGTGAAACTCTACTGCGCATCCATAAACCATAGGGCTGCGCAGTAGAATTTTATGAAAATTATGGCTGCGCAGTAAGTAACTTTCTAGATTTTGTTTGTTTGTATGTTCCATTATAAAAGAATTCTTACTCTTCAGCATTGGAAGAAGCTTCTCCAGCCCTGTTAGCAGAAGTACTTGGTTCCTCGTCGACGGAAAAAGTAAGGGCACGCCGAACCCTGGACATCATGATGTTTCCTGGAGGTTGCATATTCTGAGGCGAATCTGTAGCAGAGGCTTCACCTTCGCTCTCCATATTTCTCGCCTCTTCTGCTTCTTCGCGTCCTAGTCGCAAATTATGTAACCGGGAAGCTACAGCTGACGCGTCCTCTACTGGTCCATCCGACATTTTTAATTGAGTTCTTTATTCTTCTGAATCTTCCATTTTCAAGAACTGCACTCCTAGGAAAATAAACGAAATTTTTTGGATTTTCGGATAATTTACATATGATTTATCAAGATTCATCGGAACCAATCACCACCACATACAAAAACAACATACCAAGAATTCTTATCCGGAATTGTCGGCACAATTCTTTACCGATTTCAATAAAACTTGGTTGTTAAATGACCAACCATTAAAAAATACGTTTACGCATGCTTTTATGTAAATGCTTAAAAATCCGCAAGATTAAAACAAAAAAAAACATCAAAACATTCAGTGCTGACACTTATTGTAACATCTTAAACACTATTCAAGATATCGAAAATTTTCGCAATTATAATATGAATAATAATATGAATAATATGAATTTGTGAAAACAAATCTAGCCAAGTAATTTGGGAAAAAGTATTAATCGTAAAACATATTAGACACTTTTTTTATAATGTACACTATTCGAATTTTATAATAAATTTTAAAAAGTTTATTTATAATATTTTATACATCTTGGCGAGATTATATTATACAATCAATTTCCTGTATACCTAGACATATTTAATTAAAACTATTTTGCTTATAACTCTTTAACTCATTTTTAAAATTTCTATCATTTACTTGATCAAAAAAGTCTCCTAATATATTTTATTATGAATATTTTTACCCAAATTGCTTGACCAGCTTTGAAATCACTATTTTTCCTTAAATCATAGTTAAAGAATCGAAAAAATCGCGCTCGGTCCTTGTACTTCCCCCACATTTAGGAATTGTGAATACTCTTTTGTTAACGCTCCTTGGGCTTTAACGAACATATTCTCACACGCGTCTCGTGAGAAAAAAGGTCAAAAGCAAACTTCTATATTTAATTTAGGCAAATAATTTCGTTATGAAACATTTTGTTGCTGTTATTTGTTGATGTTATTTGTTATTTGTTGATTTTATTTTTTACAATTAAAACAAAAACTACGCGCCTCATCAAAAAATGATTGAAAACAAATTTGCATATCTCTTTTGGGTGAACAACGTTTATCGATTTATTTCGAATCTTGTGTTGGGTTTCCAAAAACTTATTTAAAGAAACACTTTTTGTCTATTTATCTTTTTTCGTATCGTGCATAGTTTTATCGAAAAATAGATTTTTTTATTATCACTTTTGGCGAATTCAACGAAAAATAATAGTGCCTAGTAACAAAAACAATGGTCTCAAAAAATTATTTTTTGATTTTTTGAAAATGGATTAGAATAGGGTGTTCTTTTGGTTTTAATTTGAAAAAGGTTGAAGTGATTAAAATCATTGTAAAATATTGAAATTTCTGTGAAATAATTGAAATCTTTAAAATCATTGGAAATTTCAAAATGTTTGTGAAATCTTTTTAAATCCTTATCAATTTGTTTAAATCTCTTAAAGTACTTAAAATCTTGAAATTTCTGTGAAACGTTTTTAAAATTTTATTAAATATTTGTGAAAGCTTTTTTAAATCATTGTTTGTGAAATCTTCTTTATTCGTTTGAAATCATTGAAATCTTTTGAAATCTTCTCAAAATTTGTTGAAACCTTTTGAAATAGTTTCAAACCTTAGAAATATTTGAGAAATCTTATGTATTCGTTTGAAATCTTTAAAATTGTTTAAAACCTTTGTGAATTCGTTGAAATCTCTTGAAGTACTTAAATTCTTTGTAAAATCTTCAAATTTCTGTAAAATATTTGACACACTTAAAATCCTTAAAATTCTAGAAATGTTTCTAAAATCTTTTGAAATCTTTGTAAATTAGTTGAAATCTCTCAAATTAATTAAAATCGTTGTGAAATCTTTGTGATTTCTCTGAAATCGCTTAAAGTACTTGAAAACTTTCTGACATCTTGAAATTTCTGTAAAATTTTTTGAAACTTTTAACATTTTTGTGAAAAATTTAAAAGCCTTGACATTTTTTTAATCTTTGTGAATTCTTTAAAATCTCTTGAAGTAATTAAAATTGTTTTGAAATTTTGAATTTTCTGATAAATTTATGAAATGCCTTTTAAAATTTTAGTGCAATATTTGAAATCCTTCAAATCTTCAAAATCCTCGAAATTTTTGAAATAGTTGAGAAATTTGTTTAAATCTTTGGAAATTTTAATGAAATGTTTGTGAAAGCTTTCTTTGATCTTCGCTTTTGAAATCTTGCGTATTCGTTTTAAATCACTGAAATATTTGAAATCGTTTAAAATATTTGAAAGTTTTTACATATTTGGAAACGTTCGAAGTCTTTATAAAATCTTCGAAATCTGGTTTACACGCCTTTTTCAAATCTTAAAAATCAGTGCAATCTTTATGAAGTGTTTGAAATCTTTTGAAATATTTGTAAAATTTTCGTTAAATCTTTGTTATTTTTTTTATTCGTTATGATTATTGAATTATTTAAAACACTAGGGAAAGTTTTTCAAATCTTCAGAAATGTTTTTATTTTTAAGGATTTTAAAGCTTTGTGAAATCGTAATAAAATATTCGACATCTGATCTGCGGATCTTTTTTAAATCTTTGAAATCCGTGAAATCTTTGTGAAATGTTTAAAATTCTTTTAAACATTTAAAACCTTTTTAAAATAATTAGTAATGTTTTGTGATCTGGTGCACACCTTAAACCCGAGTGATGAAACTCTTGAAAAAATCTTAATATGGCCATGGCTCATGTTAATTCTAAAACTGAATTAACATCGAAATTTTCAAATAAAAAATATTATAATTTGTAATGGTTGAAGAAAAACGTAAAATTTAACATTCTATATTAGCGGAGACGAAATAAAGAACTTCTAGAATTATTCACAATATTTAAGTCTGTCCATTGCAATCTATAAAATAATGTTTACAAATTATTTGAATGTAAATGGCCTATGTAAATTATTTTTTGTAGACTTTGCAGTCTACAAAAAATGCCTTGAAATCTATGTATTCTGTAATGAAGTAAAAGATAAATAAAAAACTTTTCAGTAGCAAGATTTCTTCTAAACGAAATTTTTCTTTCATAATAGACTAAAAGACTTAAATTATTTGTTCGCATTTCAATAAAATAACTGTTAAAAAAAACTGTATTTATGATTTTCGTCGTTTTCCTGAAAAATTCATGGAAAATTCCAGGTGTGCAAGCTCGTTGGACACCCTGTTAACCGACGATCTTTTGCAGAATTCAAACAAGAAAATAGTTGAAATAGGCCCGTTTTTGTTTAAAGATATATTATTTTTGGTTTAATTTCAAATGCATGTTGGAACAGGGTTTTTGATTTTAAACAACATAACCTATAAAAGGTAATTTGAACTGATATACTTCCGTCACCGTAATTCTTGTCGCCAGTATCGCCTTCAAAGGATCGAATAATAAGCTGAATAATAAGGAGAGAAACTATGCTCAAGGTAATCGATAATTATGCTAGAAAAACACCCACTTCAAAACAATTTTGGAGCCGAGCTGTCACACACATACGCACCTCACAAATCAAACTCGATAAAATCCACAAAAGCGTTGAACTTCGATCGAAAGGAAATTAAATATTATTTCTATATATATAACACTCACAGAAATGTTTAAAAATTCCTCTGGTTCGACATTATGCTTAGAAAAACTAATAAAATTATAAAAATTGATAAGACGTCAAAACTTGTGGAAGACGAACAGGGAACAGCTGTTTGAGCAGACAACCGAAATTCCGATTGGCGGACGAAAATTGCGCCGCTAAATTCAAATTTGCGATGTTGCATTTTTTATTTTTTTACTGCGCAGAACGAATTTCTGAAGTTACTTTAGATATTTTTCCTAGAAAAAAGGAGTTTGCTTACACAGGTCTGGAATCTAAAATTACGAATAATTAATATATATATAAATTTTTATGAAAAGTTTTGATGTAATAATTATAAATGCACAACGTTTTATGAAATAGTCTCTATTACATTTTTTATGTACTTTTACTGCTTTTTAACAAATTCGTAGAATTCGCATTGAGAATTATTAATAATTTCCGCGTGTCGAAATCAATTTAAAAGTTTCCTTGAACTCTTTGTTCCCGATCACTGAGCACGAACCTGACTAATTCTTCCGGTTTTTTTTTGTTAGTTTCTTCAATATATTTCTTGTCAATTTATATTTATTCCTTTTTTGTAATCTTTTTGTTTTAATTACTATCACTGGTTTTTAAAGTAGTTAACAAACTTTCGATCACTAAAAATTGAATAAAGTTAAGATAAAAGTTTGCAGGAATAAAAAAGTTCGACAAAAAATGTCTCTTGTTCTTTTGCGATACTTTTCTATGTTTTGCGATTTCAAGTGTAGGGCCCTGTCTGATTTGAAATAGAATCGGTCATTTCTGAAAGAGGCAATTTAAATTGTGAATGATTCTTTAATTATAAAAGGGAAATTCTGTTTCAATATTTTTGACCACGAGCTCTCAAGTGATAAAATGATTATTAAATTGCGCTATAAGTGTATTTATTTATTGATAAAGAATGTGAATCAGTATAGTACATTAAAGTGTCCTATATTTAATTTTATTTCAGGATAACATTTATTTCTAAATATGAACATTATTTTGAAAAATATATTGAAATTATAGAACATTTGAAAAGATTCGAAAATAATTTAAATTTTGGGAAGGTTTTTAAAAAAATTAACAAAATGTAGACTTTTGAAGATTTAAAAAAAAGAAGCCTTTTAAGAATTTTGCGATGTTTTAAGAGGAAACAAATTTTTTTAAAGATTTCTGGGAAAATTTTAAATGATTCTTTAGTTTAAAACAGATCCCTCGTAAAATTTCAAATGGTTTTTAAGAGAACAACTGAAATTTAGGGATTGTGAATACTCTTTTGTTAACGCTCCTTGGGCTTTAACGAACATATTCTCACACGCGTCTCGTGAGAAAAAAGGTCAAAAGCAAACTTTTATATTTAATTTAGGCAAATAATTTCGTTATTAAATATTTTAATGTACTTTATGTATTTTTTAACAGAAGTAATTTGTTTATTTGTAATGTAATTTTTTACAATTAAAACAAAAACTACGCATCCCATCAAAAAATGATTAAAAACAAATTTGCATATCTCTTTTGGGTGAACAATTTTTATTTATTGATCTTTTCTCGTATCTTGCATAGTTTTATCGAAAAATGGATTTTTTTAATAGAATTTTTGGCGAATTAAACGAAAAATAATTGTGCATGGTAAAAAAACAATGGTCTCAAAAATTCTTTTGTGATTTTTTGAAAATGGACTAGAATAGGGCGTTCTTTGGTTTTAATTTGAAAAAAGTTGAAGTGCTTAAAATCATTGTGAAATCTTGAAATTTCTGTAAAATCTTTTAAAAATTTTATGAAATCTTTGTGAATGCTTTCTTTAATCATTGTTTGTGAAACCTTCTGTATTCGTTGGAAATCATTGAAATCTTTTGAAATCTTCTCAAAATTGGTTAAAACCGTTTAAAAGAGTATCAAACCTTAGAAATATTTGTGAAATCTTTCGTATTCGTTTGAAATCATTGAAATCTTTTAAATCTTTTGCAACCTTTGTGAATTCGTTGAAATCTCTGAAATTAATTAAAATCGTTGCGAAATCTTGAAATTTCTGTGAAATCTGTTTGAATCATAAACTTTTGTGAAATATTTTTAAAAAAATTTTAATGTAGAAGGTTTTGATTCAAAACTTTTCAATTTTCAAAGATTACAAAATTGTAGCAAAAATTCGAGTAGGTTTAAGAGATATTTTCAAGTATTAAAAAGATAAAAAAATAATCCTCACCTTAAATGGTATTCAAAAAACTTAAAACAAAGAGAAGATTTTTGAAGATTTCAAACAAAAAATTTCAAAGATTTTTAAGAATTTTGGAAGGTTTCAAGAGAATAAATTTTTTTCCCAAGATTCGTAGGAAAACTAAAAATGATTTTTTATTTTCAAAAATTAATTTGTCAAGAAAATATAAAAAGATTTCTACAAATTTCAAAAAAAATCTGTAATATTTTTTTGAGATTTCGAAGTTTTAGAAGTTTTTAGATCTATCGATAATAATTTTAATTTTGTAGAGATTTCAAAAAATTTTAAACCAAGTATTTCGATAAAGAGGCTTTCGAAGAATTTTGAAAGATCTCAAGATAATATAAATATATGCTTAAGTTTTGTAGTAATTTTTTATTTTATAAAATTAATTTAAAGAGAGAATTCAAAAAGATGTATAAAAAAGTCTAAAAAAATTTTTGGAAGATTTTAAGGATATTTTAGAAATAATTCGAAACAGTTTAAAAGAAATTTAGAAATTTTAAAACTTTTAAATAAATTTAAACTATTTTTAAAAATTTCCGAAAATGTATCAAATATGCTTTAATTTCATTCAAAATTCGACCAGATATTCGACATTTTAGTTAAAAATTAATCTTTCAAACTGAAAATTTAACTTCTTTTTTAAATTTATCTTTTATAATTAAAAATTCTACGAGGGTTTTAAAATTGATCTCCTTTAGTTAAAAAATCAACTATGTGTTAGCAAATTCATGTATTTTGTCGAAAAAATTTGTTTAGTAGAAAATTAATCTTCTTCATTGAAAATTCATCTTTTTGTTTGGAAATTCGTAGATTCCAGTTAAACAATCATCATGTTAGTTAAATATTCCAAAATTTTAATTGAAAAATCATCTCTTCTGTGAAAAAATACTTTGTTGAACTCTAAATTAAACTATCCAATTTTTGGTTAACTCAATTTTTGGGATAAAAGGTTTAATATAATTTTAATATTAAATCGAAATTATTAATTTATGAAAAAATATACATAAAAAAATAATATAAAAATGTTAGAAAAAAATTTAGAAAATAGGAAATAGTACTTTCTTAGTCATAAATAATGAGAATGTAATCAATTATTACAAACTTTTATCTTTTTTTTTTTTGGGTGAAGAACTTCATCTATCAATTTTTTTTCGTACCTTTTGTCGGTCTTCTATAAATTTTTTATATTTTTTATATTCAATGTTATTTTTCACGAATAAAACAAAAAGTACCGCTTCCTATTAAGGAGGGATTCGTAATAACGAAATTGTATATCTTTATTGGTAACACAATTTTTGTAAATTCATCTTTTGTCGTATCCTGCATAGTTTTGCCAAAAATTTGAATTTTTGATTTTGCATTATTTTTTGTGCATTCAAAACTTGAATTTTCGATTTTCCAAGAAAATCCAAAAAGTTGTTATGGTAATCTTGAAGGGCTTTCAAAAAGCAATGTTTTTCTACTCTTGACTTATTATCATATCGTGCGTTGTTTGGCTTAAAATTTTGATTTTTGATTGATTAAAAAATTTTTTTAATGCTATAACCCTGAGAATATTCTTTTTATTGAAAAAAGTAATTAGGATAAATTGTTCGACTTTTTTAATACTATAAATATTCGTATATAGAATTTTCAAATTCAGATAGAAAGTGGTCTAGAAAACGTTCAAAAAGTGCTCACTTTTTGAAATTTTGTCTAAAATGGGTGGTTCACGATTTGATCTGTTCATTTTGTCGAGAGTTATCGTGTTTATGGACGGCCGGGCGGCCGAACAGACAGACAGACGCCATCGTAAAAACTTGATTTGTCATATTTCCGACAATTCCAATACTTTCTCAATCATAAATGATGAGAATGTAAAAAACAACTAGATTTTTTCAAAAATTCGCTTTTATTTTTGGTTGACAATTAAATAATGGCAAATTAAAAATGATAAAACAGCACGATATTTATTATCTGCTCGGACGTACGCAGCCGCCCTTGAAGTAGCCGCGAGGCAATTTCATATCAACTATATTACATTTATCATTGATAATCTTCTTTTTTTCTAGTAAAAGATAATTGTAATTGACAATTCGTCTATTCGGTACAAAAAGTAACTATTTTGTTCAACATTAATTTTTTTCTATATGAAAATTAATTTTTTTTATTAAAATGTTAACTATTAAATTTTTTGTTTGTAATTCATCCGTTTTAGTTAAAAATTCAACGATGGTTTCAAAATGGATCTATATAAGTTGAAAATTCAACTATATAATTTAAAATTCATGCATTTATTAAAAATTTGTCTTTCTCAGTTGAAAATTCTGTAAAAAAAAATAATTTGTTCAGCTGAAAATTTAACTATCAAATTTTTGGTTAAACATTTTTTTATTTAAAAATTCATGTATTTTGATGAAAAATATATTTTTTCTTTGGTAGAAAATTAATCTTCTTCGTTGAAAATGATATTTCTTGACTGACAATTCAAATATTACAGTAAAAAATCATCGTTTTAGTCGAAAATTTAACTAGATTTTTTTGAAAATTCGATTTTATCTTTGGTTGACAATTGAAAAATTAAAAATTAGACAACAGCATGCGCGCTAGTCTAATATAAAAAATCTGCCCGCTTCGCGGGCACATTCTCATCGCGCGCTTCTCGCGCGGCTCGCCTCGCTCGCAACTTTGAGCGCGCCTAAGGCGCGCACCTGTTGGATCTCGCGCTTCGCGCTCGATTAGTTATTCATCTC
>JAAAKG020142704.1:0-11546 GCA_010014905.2 Druon quercuslanigerum
GCTCTGGTGGGTTGGTCCGGATCGGCTTTCAGAGACCAGTCTTCCTTGGTCTACATTTGATCCAAATCTTGAAGTCAATACTAATCTTGAGCGACGTATTCTCATACACCAGACGACAGTTTCTCGTCCTCATATGTGGGATCGTTTCGCTCATTGTGCATCTTCTTTAGAAAAATTAACTCGAGTGACAGCATGGTGTATTCGATACATCAATAACCTGAAAGAATTCAGAATCATCAATCGCTCATGTCCTTATGCGCATCCTCGAGTCCTCACGCCAGCTAATCTAGACCACGCTCGATTGTATTGGGTTCGAAGCTTTCAGCAGGCATATTTCTCTTCTACTATTTCCAATATTTTAAACAAAAAAATCGAGAAGTTGCCCAAATGTGATCCACTAATCAAGCTTAACCCTTTCCTAGATTCTCAGCAGCTTCTGAGAGTTGGTGGTCGTCTCAAACATTCCGTCTTGGATCCTGATGAGAGGCACCCATATATATTGCCATCGACGTCTCCGTTCACAGATCTGGTCGTAGACAGTTGCCATCAGCGTGCGCTTCATGGGGGTACCCAGCTCACACTAGCCACCCTGAGACGTCGATTTTGGATTCTGCGTGGTCGTCAGGTTGTCAAGTCTCGCATTCTGCGGTGTGTGGTGTGCATTCGTCATCGTGCCGCCACTGCCACGCAGCTCATGGGAAATCTCCCTTCTAATCGCGTGCAGCGCACTCGGGCCTTTCTTCACAGTGGCGTGGATTTTGCTGGTCCAATAAGAATACGAGCAGCCCCTGGACGTGGGCAGAAATCGTATAAAGGCTTCATTGCGGTTTTTGTTTGCACCTCTACTCGTGCTGTACATCTGGAGGCAGTGTCCGATTATACTTCTCTGTCTTTTCTAGCTGCCTACCGACGCTTTACCTCACGACGGGGCATTTGTTCCACTCTCACAAGTAACCAGGGAACAAATTTCGTCGGAGCCGATGCTGAGTTGAGGGAACTCTTCGCGGAAGCGTCACGTGCTTCGCAGGACATAGCTGATACTCTGACCATGGACCAAACCACTTGGCTCCTTGTTCCTCCATCAGCCCCACATTTTGGTGGATTGTGGCAGGCCGCCGTCAAATCTACCAAGCATCATCTCAAAAGAGTTATTGGAACTTCGACGCTAACTTTAGAGGAGATCTCAACGGTATTGTCACAGATCGAGGCGTGCCTTAATTCAAGACCACTACAAGCAATCGCGGATGATCCAAATGATTTATCTGCGCTCACTCCAGGACATTGGCTCATTGGAGGACCACTCACCGCTGTCCCTGCACCTTCACATGATCGAAGAGAAAGTGGGAGAGCGTAGGAATGAGAAGGAGGAGAGAGCAGATAGCGAAAGAAAGGGAGGAGGTAGAAGAGCTGCTGCAGAGCATAGGGTGGGTTAAAGGCAAGATGAGGAAAGTTAGTATGGAGGGATAATGCGTAAAAAAATAGGAGAAAGTACAAGAATGTTTTTCATCTAGCAAGACTTGACGAGAAAGGAAAGGGACGTGCAGAAAATTCTAAGCCACAGGGCCAGGAAGGATTGAAGTGAAGGGAGAGCGGCAAAGGTAGGGTATCGCAAAATAAAAATAGAGGAGAAAATTTAGGTATGGGATGAGGAGAAGGGGTTTTGAAGGAAGTTTAGTGGAATTTGTTTCGTGAGAAGTAGGGAAGTGGGATTAAAGCAGGGCGGAGTTGTGTTACAGTTTCTGTACGGAAACGTAGCAGGGGTGAAGAAGAAAGATGAGGATTTCTGAAGGTATATCCAGGAATTTAATGTAGTGGCATTGATATAGACGTGGGTAGAGAGAAAGGAATGGATAGTATAGAGCCAAAGTTGCCAAGGAGGTATAGTTGGAGGCTAGAGGAGGAGGGCAGAGTAACGAGGAAAGGAAGGGCGAGTGTGGGAATTATAACAAGGGTTAGGGATCGATAAGAGGAAGAACTCTATGGAGAGGGAGAGGGGCGGGGCCTGCAAATGAGGTCAGTAAATATAGTGGGTTAACATACAAGTTTGTGACTCTGTACAATAAGGATGGGAAGGAAACAGTTTAAGAAAGGGTGGAAGACGTAGTAGGAGAGAGATGAGGGTATGGTGGTACTGGGGGAGGGGGTGACTTCCATGCGAGAATTGGGGAAGGGGCACTACCGAGACGGGGAGAGCTTCGAAAGAAAATAAGTTATTAAAGATAAGTTATAAATAAGATAGGTCATAAATAAGATAAGTTAATAAATAAAAAGGGGAAGCTTCTAGGAGACTGAATGGAGGATAGAGGATGGGCTGTGGCGAATGGTATGGTAACAGGGGACGAAGAGACAGAATACACGTATGTGAGGAAGATGGGGGTATCTATGATAGACTATTTTATAATGAATATGCAAGGGTGGGAGAAGATAGAAAAATTCGCAGTGAAAGGGAGGGTGGAATCGGACCATCAGCCATTAAGTTTGTGGATGAAGGTGGAGGTTGGCGGAAGGCAGGGTGGGGAAGAATGGTTGTTAGGGGAGAGGGTGTCATGGACGATAAAAGCAATAGAGAAGTATCAGGAGCAGTTGGAAAACGTCAACTTTAAGGGGGAGTCGGTGGAAGAGATATGGGAGGATCTGAAAGGTAAAGTAAAAGGGTGTGTGCAAAAGAAGGTATTTAGAGAGTGTGAAAGATAATTAATAGGTAGGAATAGGCAGGAAAATTATAAAAGAATTACGCTAATGAATAGGGCGTACCAAAAATACGCGATGGTGCTGGTAGATAGGGTGCGGAAGGATGTTGAGGGGAAAGATGCTAAGGGGCCTTAGGGAGGGATGGAGTACATTGACAATATTTACGTTTTGCAGCACCTGATGGATAGAGAACTAGTCAAAAAGGTTGCCAAAATGTACGCGTTTTTCGTAGATATAAAAGGCGCGTTCCCTTCGGTGGATAAGGGGAGGTTGTGGGAGGTAACGGAAGAGAGGGGAGTGGAAAAAGGCTTAATCGAGAGGGTGAGGGAGGTATATAAGGAGACGAATAATAGGGTGAGATTGCCTAAACTACAGCTAGGCATTCTTTGTATGCTATCACGTAACTGATGCCGTCTATCGTTTATGTAAGTGCGGCTGTATATCTCGCGTGTGTTTTAAGTTGAAAGGGCTGTGTGAAGTCTGGACAGGTTAAAATGGGTGCTAAAATTAAAAGGTCTTTGTTTGTTGGCAAGCCTCATCTTGTTCTAATCCCCAATCCCATTGTTTGTCTTTTTTAAGTAATCTGTTCATCGGTTCTATTGTTTCAGCAAAGTGTGAGGTGAATTTTCTGTGCCAACTTGCCATCCGTATTATGCGCTGCAATTATTTAATTTGTAGCTGCAGCATTTTTCAAGAAAAATGGCATCCTTTTAAATTGGTACATGCCTTTTCCAGGAACTGTGAATGCTTTGATTGGTTTTGAACTTTGTTCTAACGGGATTTGCAAGTAAGCTAATTTTAAATCGATTTTGTAAATAAATTTTGCTGATTTCAAAGTGTCTAGTACTTCTGTCGTAAGTGGAATTAGGTAGAGGTCTTTTTTGTAATGTTGTGAACCTTTCTAAAATCTATGCAAAATCTAGATTCTTTACCCGGTTTTTTTAACATCACTATAGGATTTGACCAATTGGCACAAGAGGGTTCTATTATGTCCTGTTCTAATAATTTTTCTACTGTTTCGTAAATTATTTCCTTTATTTTAGGGCTTACGTGGTAATATCGCTGTTTTATTAGGTCATGGTCCCGTACGTCTATTTTATGTTGCGTTAAATGGGTTGCCATATGCTCCTTTCCGAAATGGATTTTTATTTTATTTTCAAGGATTTTTTCTATTTGTGATTGTTGGTTGACTTTCCTTAAGTTCAACAATTCCCACAATTTTTTCTATGCTATACGTGATATGATTTAATTTAATCGCACTATTTTTTAAATTATTCGTTTGATTATTGTTAATTATTTCAGATATCTTGTTAGTTTTTTGAGATTCCCTTTTTGATATTAATCGAACAGTATCTCTCTTATTTTACCTAAAGTCATAAGCTATTTTTTATTCTACCTGAGTCGTGTGTGTGCTTCGCTAGTGTCTTGGGTGATGATGTTCTCTGAAGGTTAGAATTCGTTGCTCGCGGGAGTGCTTATTAAGCTGGGGATATACTTTGTGGGATTTGTAACAGGAATTTTGGGCATTTTCGGGTTTTTGGGATTTTTTAAGATTGATAGATACTGTGGTGTTTTCGCTATCTTTTAACGTTAAGCTTTTTCGTTAAGTTCCCTTGTACTTTTGAGGTTAATGCTACCTCCGAATTTTGGTTACCATTTTTACATTTGGTTACATTTTTTTTGGTATCCATTTTTAATTTTCTTGATATCTTTACTATCTTTCGAATTATCTTTATCCTTGTTACCGTTATTACGCTTTTTTCGTTTTTATCCTCCGTTTTTGTTTCTGTAATTTGTAAAACTTAACATATAATTTTGCATTTGGCTAGCTCTGTTTTCCACTCTTTACCTTAATCTCCTAATTTCTTAAAAGTTTCAAATTCTTTGCGTTTAATGTACATTCTTCCTTCTGGGAACCTTTTATCGATGCAAGCGTTTTTAAAATCGTCGGTGAAATACGATCAAGATTTCCAGGAATTTGTATTGATTTTGCACCAATCTTTTGCATTTTTAACTAGTAATGCGTTCAAATTTTCAAAAATATCACGGTCATTTATTTTTTAACCCCTCTTAAATCTCTTTAACTCTTTAAGGAAATGCACAGGAATGTCTTCTTTATTATTTCTCATATATGTCATTTATGATTTATTTTATATTTGTATTTATATTAATTTATATTAGGGTGGTTCAAAAAAGCGACTGTTTAAAAACTCATGGGCGACTGAAAATTCGTATGGAATAGGCACAGTCAGAATATGCCTACTTTTGTGTCGTTTTTCAGCTAGCTAAAAGCTATTGTTCATAATATGAAATAAATAAATAAAATTTATTTGTCAATTTTAATTTTTTATAATAACTTATGAACCAATTTATTCATTCCTGGAGTTATTTCTACTCCGAGATGTCAAAATGAAAAATGACAAATTTCAATGAAATGAAAAATTTAATATTTCGGAAACATTAATGGTTTACAACAAGGAGAATTCTAATAAAATTTCAATATTTGCGGACTTATTGTACGCTAGGGTTTAGTTTTGGTGAAGTAAAATTTGTAAAGTGTGTACTTTAAATCTCTTAGAATAAATCTGAAAAGAACAAGTAAAATGGTAAAAGATTAACCATACAATAGTTCTTTGAAAAATGGGGAACCGAATGGAATTTTTTTGGTGACTCGAAATACAAAGTGATCTAAAGGTAGTGGCAGGTTAATAAGACTTCAACTTTCAAGTAATACATGTTTAGGGTAGGCTGTGTCGGTAATAAAGCACAGTTTTATCGTATTTACATTACTTTTTCAAGATTAAAAAAAAATTAGACAGCTGAAGAATGACTACAACAAAACATCATCGTCGGTGCCATGCGCTGGCCAATCACACGCAGGATTGTAAGTGAAATAATCTACTTTTATTTTTATTACATCACGTGTCGTTAATGTGTTTGTCCTTTTTTCTCGATGCAATGAATCCTTTTCCCGCCCTCGGTAGGCAATCCCGCTTTAAACCTATAAACTGACACTGTTACAATAGTTTAAGAAAATCAAAATTTAAATAAGGGTATTTTGCCCTTTTAGAATGTGAAACGAAATGTCAAATCATATGACGTCTTATATTTTTCATACAACTTTATTATTCATTCAAAAATAAAATGTAAGCTAGGTGAAAATCATAAATTTTGGTTTATGCTAGTTAATCACCGTTTAAGAGAATAATGTTTAAAAAATCAATATTTTACTGTAATCTAATAACAGAATTTCAGTCAAAACAAAGATTACACTGCCTTTTGAATGATTCATTTTACCTAGCCGAATATCTACTTGATAGAATGTGAATTAGCATATCTTCATAAATAGTCAGACTCGTCAGAAATGGTCAGGATGCTCAGAAATCGTTGAAACTTCTATTTGTTACGCATGCGGGCGTACGTGCGTGAGAGGGAGTGGTGGAGAGAGAGGCGGTGGTCCTTATTGGTCCCGATTTAGAATCGATATTTACAAAACCCTAGAGTGGTGTTACCCCTTAAGTAAAGCAAACTACTAACAGAAAAAGTGTAAACTGCTCACCAGCAAGCAGGAATGGATACAAAGAAGAACAGCTCTTTCAACAGTTAAGAGCGCCTTAAACTGCGAGTAAGTGCCTTTAGTAAAATTTCACCTATTCTACTCATCCTTGCCGTCTGTTCAATAAAAAGTCATGTGCCGTTGAATATCCTTCTAGTTGAGAACAGATTCAAGTCCAGCGGACGAGTGCTTATTAACGAAAACTGAAGAGATGTAAAAAGCGTTGTTTAAATTATTAACGTTTGAGCGCCAGGGGCAGATAAAATCAACAACTTTTTGTGGAAGAAGTTCATTTCTACGCAACAATATCTAGCTCGTATATTTACTACTTTTTTCGTCGAGAACAACCCATCCCGCAGTGGTTACTGAAAGGACGCACGGTACTGATATCAATTACACGGAACTACCGGCCCATAGTTGGTTTAATCACCAGCTACAAGCTATTCACTGGAATTCTCAAAGAGAGGATATAAACATCTATCGAACCGGTATTAAATGCAATATTTTAACAAAGTTGATGCAAGAGAGGGATCGACGTTTGCAGGGAGAACCTGTTAATAGACAGATTTATTACTCAGGATTCGACTCGAAGGAATTCGATAACACACACTTTAAGTCCAGTACTTGTCTGCATCTCCCTCTTCCATCTATCTATTCTACTACGAGACGAAAGCTCTTGATCCCTATGTGGTCCGCCTTTTATGCATGGACGCACATATTTTCTTTTGCGCTCGTATATCTACGTAAAGTCGTCAATGGTGCTGCGTTTCTATACTGTGCCGCAGATAACGTCGCAGAGAAGCTTGGCCTCCCATTTAACTCCAGAGAGGTTCCACGTCAGGAATATCAGAGTTGTTAACCAGGTCAGCGATTTTTCTTAAACTAGGAAAAATAATAGTGTTAGATAGGTAAGACATCGTGATAAATAATTTTTGAGAAAATTTCAAAATTGTAAGAATTACGTCACTTTGAATTTTTTTGATGATTTTTTTTGAAAATACTCCACCTCAGAAATTTTTCAAACCATTTTTATCAAATGTATAGGTGTTATGTAAAATGTAGTACCCTTTTTTTCTATAAAAATGAAGAAAAAAAAGTCGAAATTTCAAATAAAAAATGTCAAAAAAAATTTGATTTTGATTTTTCGTTTTTAGCTCGTGTTTTTTTTTAAATTTTTCTCATTTAAATTATTTCTTATGATTTTACCTTTCATTCAAAAACAATGCTTTTAGCCTCTTCTGGTGGCCGAGTTATGCACTTTTAAGCTGAAGCGTGCAGTCCACTCTCCTGTGCAACGGTCGGGTCAAGATGCTTACAGCTTTGTTTTTGTTTACTTTCTTCTGCCTATATTGATAGAGCCTACCAGGTCACTAAATATTCTTTAATGTGAAATCTTGTGAAGCTTACTCATGTTGATATTCCAATGTTACAGAAAAATAGTCATAGATGTTCTTGTTGTGCTCGTTTGTTTTTGTTTACTTTCTTTTGTATACTGTGATAGAGCCTACCAGGTCACTAAATATTCTTTAATGTAAAATCTCATGAAGTTTATTTATGCTGATTTTCCAATATTATAAATACATCTGTACATTACCGGAAAAACTTTACAGACTCAGTTTGTATTGCAAAAACTTTGTATTAGTCCTTTTATAGACTAAAACCAAGATTTTTTTCTTAAAAGATATTTTTAGTGCCATAAGCCTTTCATTTTCGTTATAATCGTTTCTAGAGTTTGAATTTTAAAACGCTAGGAAATTTTTGGAAGAATTTGGAGCCTTGGTCCCAGTCATTCGCTGTTATAATCCATTTAACAAAAAGGGACATTAGATAAAAAGTGGTAAAGCAAAACTTCGTAATGGAATCTTCTGTCTCAACTGCTTTTTCTAGCGATGCAAATAATAAGTTTCTAATTCCAATTCACGATCAGCTTGATAAGAAGAATGACTGAGATGCTGAAGAAGTAGACAACACAGAAGCAGAAATAGAAAATGGTGATGATGAAAATGTAAAAACATAATATCAAATGGTTGATGAAAATGGTTGATGAAAATCAAATGGTTCGCGATGAGAAAACAATCCTAAATTTAATTGAAATTCCTTAACTTCTGAATAAATATATAAAAAATATATAAATTTTTAAAAAATAATGTTATGCAACATCGACACGCCTAATGGCTATTTACTTATAAGTAAAGAATGTCTTGGAGTTGAAAAAATAGCAGAGTCTTTGAAAAACTTGTTTGATGAGAAATTTATTGACCAAAGTACATACAAACAATGGACAATTCAGCTGATGACTATGTTCAAAAACTTAGCGACAAATTACCTGAAATTTTGAAGCACTATTTTCTAGCAAAGGCGCAAAGTTAGTTTTTAAAAGATATTGAAGAATCTTTGAAACCAGGAGTTTTTGTGATACTCTGTGATTTTGGCGAAAACTTTTCTCCTGTAATTCAAGACTGTGTTCAAGATCATTACTGGAGTAATGAAAAATAAATATTCACGCATTCGTTGTTTACTTTCAATAAAATAAGGAATTAAAACACGAAAGTTATATGATCATTTTTGAATGCCTCAATCTAACTAATTTATTTTACTGGCGGAGCTGCATCGCAATATAAAAATAAGTATAACTTTATTAATCTTGCCTACCATGAAAAGCTTTTGGAGTGAAAGCTAGATGGAGTTTTTTCTCCGCGTCCCGTGGAAAAAGTCCATGCGACGGATTAAGTGGCACCTTGAAGCGTGGTGCTGCAAAAGCGAGACAGTTTTTGGAACGTCGGTTTTTGCAAGCTCAGACAATTAATGGCATGAGAGGGTTCCATTCTTTTGAACCCTTAAATGAAGCTGAAATAAGGTGCAAAATTTACTCCGCTGCACCTGAATATGAATCCAAAATATTTAATCTCCCAAGGCGGGAGAGTAAACGTGCACGCGTCGGTTAAAAAATGCATAACTCGGCAACTAGAAGAGGCTTCAGGATTTTTTAAAAATGAAAAGTAAAATCATAAGGAATAATTTAAATAAAAAAAAAAATTTTTTAATACGAGCTCAAAACTAAAAATCAGAATCAAAATTTTGTTGACATTTTTTTATTTGAAGTTTTGTCTTTTTTTTCTTTATTTTTATAGAAAAAGGGTACTACATTTTACACAACACCTATAAATTTGATAAAAATCGGTTTAATGTCTTACCTATCTAACACTATTATTTACCACGGTTTAAGGAAAATCGCTGACTTGATTAACAACTCTGATATTCCTGACTGGAACCTCTCTCCAGCAACACTACACATGCCCTAGCATCGCTAACATCTTTGTTGTGCAAATCTCGTGCACAGGAAACAGAAAATTCGCTTATACTAAAAGAGAAAATACTAACAAGCCCGTTCATGGTAAATTCTACGGCGTTATACATAGAAAAGAGCTATCGATGGGTCTTTCCAACATAATGGATTTACCTGTCGGAACCTGAACATATTCTCAGTGGATGCTCAAAGTATAAATTCTTCGGTTACGTCGATAAATACAATGCGGCTCTAAAAGCCTGATATTGTAATACAAGATGTGACGATGCACCAAGGCTAAAAAGTCCATCTTTTCGCTCTGATAATCGGCTGTCCTGGAGGTATGAAAGCTTTATTTCTCAGTCAACTCAACAAAATCTAATTTGTCAGCATCAGGCTTAATATATCGCGTGCCAGATGCAAAAGGCTATTCTTCTGGGAACTCTTCAGCTGAACCGAAATTTTGAATTTTACAATTTTGCGAAAAACGTGTTATTTTATCAGATTTTAGATAATATTTACGTCGATTGTAGAGTATATCAAACAAAGAAAAACGCACATTTGAGAAAA
The DNA here is from genome assembly GCA_010014905.2 of Druon quercuslanigerum. Lineage (NCBI taxonomy): Eukaryota > Metazoa > Arthropoda > Insecta > Hymenoptera > Cynipidae > Druon > Druon quercuslanigerum. The sequence continues at coordinate 10,104 of JAAAKG020142704.1, forward strand.
TTTTGGCCTATTCTAGTGGAATTATATCGACTGTTCCTCTGCAGCGGAATTATTTTTGTGTTGGATTCGAGTTTTCAGAATAAGTTATATCGCATACAGGCACTGCACTGCACAGTGCGCACATATGGACAGCTATACACTGTACAGAATTCACAAACTTTTAGGCCTCGTTGATTATGAAAATTCAAAGAAATTGAATTTTTTTGCTGTGTGTCCCCATAAATTAAACAAAATATTTTAATTGCAGTCAACCTAGCGTACACTGTACATTTGAAGTTATTGCTACCTTTTCACTTCTATCATTTTATTAAAAAGGTTATTTGAATTATCTCAGAAAGCCTAACTATACCTTATTATCTATAATTTTTTTAAATTGTTACCTTTTCATTCAATTTTTCCGTTTCTATTTCCGCTGAAAAATGTGTTTACAAATTAAGGCACACGTCTTATAAAAAAAGTGTTATTTAATATTGACTTAAACTGGTTTAAGATTCAAAAGCATTACTTTGGGGAAAATATTTGTGATATCTAATTCACTTACCATCTAGACGTTCACAATTTTGTTATTATTATACGTTCAGTAATTATGCTTGGCAAGCCAAGAGCTATACTGTACAAAGTTTAATTTCAAAATTTTATTTATATTAAAAGAGTTTAATTTGTGTAGAGCTTTACTGTCTGGGATTTGACTATTATAATAAGAAGTATAAGATATTCAGTTTCTCGAATAAACTAGTGTAATATTTATACGTTCACAGTTAGGGAATATTGTAGATAGCAAAATAAATATTTAAAAAATTGATGTGGATGGGTAGATAATAGAGTTTAAGGCAAAATTGAATAAAGCGTTACAGCTTGAAGAAGATATGAGTGTTTAGAAATACTAAAGCAGATTGAAAAAGATTAGGGTGCATAGGTAAAAGATGACGGAATTGGATTGAAAAAATGGGGATTAAAAAAACGAGGCAGAATTACTATATAGGATTACTGTACTATACTATAGGATTTTTTAGAAGTAGAGGGAGTAAAAAATTATAGTTGATAGAAATGATGATAGAAAAGGACTGATTTTATTAAGTGGAAGGATATAGATTCAGATAGGAAGAATGGCGTTGAAAAAAATAATAGGGATGATTGCAGATTGAGAAAGTGATATAAACAGCTTATACTGGATATATGGAGAATAGAACCTAAAGAAATTAGGGACTGAAAAAGATATACGGGATTTTCGATTGCCAAAACGATAAAAAAAAAGATTAACTATTCACATACGAAGAAACCGAAACCGCGGTCTATTACACTCTCAGTAAGCTTCATCATTATGACATGCATTTGGTTCAACTACGTCAGTTTTACATAAAGCGAGGAACTAATTTACTTAAGGTTCTATCGACCTTAAGAAACACATTCTCATCAAGACACTCGCGCTTCGCGCTCGATATT